>CM053597.1:237156014-237174617 GCA_028646575.1 Pseudocheirus occidentalis | reverse complement strand
AAAAAAATAGTGCCCATCTCTTACTGCACACTACCTGGCATATTTGCGTGTACTGGGGTTCCATAGTTCCTAGGCTTTCTTTTTTTTTCTTTTTAAATTTATTTATTTATTTTTTAGTTTTCAACATTCATTTCCACGAGATTTTGAGTTACAAATTTTTTCCCTATCTCTCCCCTACCCCCATTCCAAGATAGCAAGCATACTAAATATCCTTTCCCCCAATCTGCTCACTCTAATATCCTGATATCCTCCCACATCCCCCCTTACTTTCTTGTAGGGCAAGATGGATTTCTATACCTCATTTCTTTCACCTTCCCACTGGCATCTGCCTCCCATGATCCTTTAGACCCTTCTTCTGGAAGGGAAAAGCTCTGCTTCTCTTTAGTACCTTTGCTGGTAAGGGGCTATATATAAAATGAGAGAAGTAGACAACACACATCTTTCTAGCTCTAAGTGTTTGATCCTCACACTGAAGGGTTCTGATGTTTTCAAATGCTGTTTTCTTTTCCATTGTGTAAATGAAATTATGTGAATCATTCTCCTTGTTCTACTGACATTGCTCAATATTAGTTTATATATCAAAATCAGGGGCTCTCAAAGGCTCCCAAATACAAGACAATGCCTAGAATTTCCATCAGAGTTATAGAATCACAAAATTATAGAACCAGAAGGGAATTTAGCAACCATGGCGTCCAACCCATTCACTCTCCACATGACAGAATTGATCCCAAAATAATATGTAAATTTCGTCTGAACTCTCCTGTGTGTATGAACCTGGTAGAGCTGGGGATTTTGTTATGGCACCTAATGCTGCTATGCTATGAGGAAAAAAAACAACCCAACTAGCTTTGAGAGCCATTGGTCTAGTTTTTCCTTCTCCAACAATGCAGCGGTCACTGGAAGGACCTCTTTCTCCTGTCTCTTAAGCACTGGAGAACTATACTCTCAATTTTGTAATATGGTTTCAGCCCTTGGGAAGCAATCACTGCCACTGACAATTTTGTTAAGCTCAGGCAATGATCAGTAATTCTCTCTAGTAGTACACAACTGAAAAATAAAAGAAAGATGCCTACAGGATGCAAACCAGACTCAGTCCTTGTATAAAAAAAAATAGACATAGGCTTAAACAGCCATTAGTGGGGAAATTGTAACTATATGATAGAGACAGATGCTGGTCTAACAATTCACACAATAAAGACAAAGAGGATGAAGAATGCATATTGCCCAGAATGTGACACACAGGTGATAAGGCGGTCCATCGTGTTAATCCATCAATGCATGTATGGTAGACAAGTCCTATAGCAGATCAATAAGTCAGCTTCAGATATCCAAAAAAAGGTAGAGATTAAGTTGGATCCCATTTGTGAAATTGTTCTCATGCTACCCCAAGTTCATTTGAATATTTTGTTTTTACTTATTTGAATATATGATTATAACCCTCCAATTGAATATAAGCTCTCTGAGGTCAAATAATATTTCATTTTTGTCTTTGTATCTTTAGCACTGAGCACAACGCCTAGCACACAATACATGATGAATAAATGCCTATTAAATTGAACCGAACTGGTCCTAAGTTGCTAATTGTTATAAAAGTCCATCCCTTTAACACCAATATCTATAGTACAGTATAATACGGGATAGGATGGCATGATATGGCATGGTATGGCATGGTATATTGTAGTATAGTGTAGCATGGCATGGCATGGCATAGTGTATAATATAGTATATGTCTCTGAACCAATGGAGAACCACTATTACTAAAAGCCAATGAAGAAATGCATCATGGACATAAATATTGTATAGAATATTATCCACAATGCCTTGCATTCTCAGGGTAAAGTCAAAGACTAGCACAGTAAAACTAGCCAGCCCCAGACCTTCCTGTTTCATTTAACCAACTTCCCAGGGGCCCTGGCACAGCACATAATTCATCCCCTACTCTCTAGGCACAGTAATTATATCAATATCACTAGTGCTTTGGTCACTGTACTGTGGATCAGCTGTTCCTGTCTCCCTACAGGAAAACTTCTTTCTGTGGTCATCACTCCCCTATGTGTTATCTGCCTCCATGTTTGCTTCTTGATAGCAAGAATTGTCCTATTTCTTTTGTAGACCTAACACTTAGCACAATATCAAGCATACAGCAAGAGCTTAATAAGTGATTTTTCATTCATTCACTCACTCACTTATTCATCCAGGCCATGTAAGATCAGAAAAGGAGGTAGGCAAATTGCACAAAACAGTGAGCAAATATAAGAAAAAAAGAGTCCACGAAACACTTTAAGAACCAGAGGAAGGCCTCCAGGCTGCTGGATGGATTGTCTGTGCAAGGTTTAGAGAAGGCATCCTTTTGGGGATATATCCCCAACTCATATTAGGATTGGTAAGGTGGGCCCCTCAAAGGTAGTTGACTCTTTCTCCCCTCAGGGTCCTAGAAACAACTCTCAGTGACTCAGAGTTTTCTAGTACAAGGGTTCCTGATCCCTGACTTGGTGTGTTTCCCACTGATTAGTTAGCCAGACTTAAATGAATATTTGAGGGCAGCTAGGTGGTGAAGTAGGATAGGAAGCCTGGATTCAGGAAGACTCATTTCCCAGAGTTCAAGTCTGGCCTTGTACACTTACTAGCTGTGTGACCTTGGACAAGTCACTTAACCATGTTTGCCTCAGTTTACTCATCTATCAAATAAGCTGGAGAAGGAAATGGCAAACTGCTTCATTATCTCTGCCAAGAAAACCTCAAATGGGGTCATGAAGAGACAGGCATGACAGAAATGACTGAATATCAACAAATGAATATTTGATAAGCCAGTGTAGCCAGGATAGTTATTACAGAAACATCCCCCAAAACAGGGATATATTCCGTCTTTGCATATGAAGGTCCCTGGGGAGAACAGGCTCAGTCTTAGAAAGTTCACATCACCAAAGGGCAAACTCACAGTGTCTTAATATTGACTGTCCATTTTTCCCTTTGGTAAGTCTTCACATTCTTCTCTCTGATGGGCTTAGAGGGTTGTTTCCTTCCTTCAGAGTCCTGAAGCTGCCTTTCCTTGGGGTTTAATTTACTCTTGGTGTGTCTTTCAGCTTCTGATATAGACACTTCTCTCAGAGAAGATTCCTACCAATGGTAAATACAACTCTTCCTAAATTCAAAGGTCACCAAGTTTTCCTCTGGTCAACGGGGAGATGGAAAGATACTCAATACTCCTCCTACAAAGACATTTTTCTTGATCGCCACTAGACTGGCTTGTTGCTGCAATATGGCACACAGAATAGAACAAGTCCCCTTTTATTTATTTGATCAAAATGTCATTTCCTCTTTCTTCAATCAGGCAGAATGGAATGAATACTGGTTTGGTCCACCAATCAGGAGATGTAAGTTTGTTCTAACTCAATCTCTGCCCACAAGCAGCTACATGACCTTGGGTAAATCCACTGATCTCTCTAGGCCTCAAATAATTTAGAGATTATGCCCTCTCTTAAAAAAAAACAACCAAAACCAAACAACTACCACTCATGCAATTAAATCGCAATTAAAAATCTTTAAGGCCCACTTTCAATAATGCTATGCTATGCTGACAGCACCAAGAAAGTTTTGCCCTTATCGCAAAAGTCAGCAATGATCCCAGAACCACCTGTCCTTGCGGATCTCCCTGCCTCATTTTGACGGTGAAGGAATTTCAAAAGTTTCTCTCTCCTTCCAGCTAAGAAAATGGAAGCAAATAAGTGAAAAATCTACAAATCGTATAAAAGGTTTCATAAGCTTATGTATCCTCAGAAAAAAAGTCCAACATACTAGCAACCAGAATGATTTCCTTCATAAACCACAGCTCTTGCATAATTAATGATAATAACTTACATTCATATTCAAGAGCATACTGAAGTGTTTGATGCACAGGAGTGGAGGGGGAATTTGGGTAAAATGTAGAGGGGTTTTTAATATCATGCCATTTTATTTTTTAAAGTGGTATAAAACATCTCATCCAAAAGATATTTGATTAGAAAAGACAGTCCAACCCTACCTTGTCCTGAAAACAAAGGAGAATGATAAATGTGCCATCCAAGTATTGTAATAGTCTCCATGCCATGTTAAAAGGATAGGTATGTAGTAGGTATTTTAAAATTGTTCATTGATCAATTGACCTAAAAGAAAGCTTCCAAAGAATTGGGCAGCTTCCCCAGCATGAAAGTAGCAAGGGGGAATAGTGGGTAATGCATTGGACTTGCAGTCAGGAAGAGCTGAATTCAAATCCGGCTTCAGAAATGTATTGACTGTGCGACCCTGAGCAAGTCACTTAAGTTTTTCTCAGTCTCATTTTCCTTGTATGTAAAATGAGGGAATTGGATTCTATGACCTCTATTGTCCCTTCCAAGTCTAAATCTGTAATCTTGTGATTTATGAAAGGATTTGTGGAAGGACATGAATAAGAGTCACATGGATGAGAAGAAATGAATAGGCAGTGGTTGGCTCTGGTGGAAGGAATGCTCAAATCCTTGGGGTTAAGCACTCATTGACTTATTAAAATAACACATAATTAGGCAGATTATAATGGACAGAGGGCAGCAAGGTAAGTTAACACCCAGCATGGCATAATGCAGAGAGTTCTAAATTTGGAATCTGAAGACCCAGGTTGGTATCTTTACCCTGTCACTTCCTCCCTTGGGCACATGGGAATTCGGTGTCCTAATCTGTAAAAGTATGTAGTTGGATTATAGAAAAACTAAGGTCCTTTCTGGCTCTGAATCTGCAATACTATGAATTCCTGTTAAAACAAACAAACAAACACAAAACAGAAATTTTAAAGTTTCTCACTAGTCCTCAACACTGGACGTTCAGAGACTAAGAGGAGAAAGGACAAGACATTAACTAAGAGCCTTCTGGTTTGCGTTACCCAGGGTCCTATTTTCCCACCCCAGGATCTCAGAATATGGAATCCCTAAGGGGCCTTGGAGGTCATCAGATCCAACATGGACCTCAACCAGCTTCCCATCCTGACAAGTGTTGGTCCAGATTTTGCATCAAGATTCCTAGTTATGGATTTCAAAACCACAATTTCCTGAGGTGGTTCTCAGCATTCAGAAGAATTTGGCCAAAGCATTTGGCCCAGGGAGCCAAAATCTGCCTCGCTGAAACTTGTACTCATTGTTCTTTGCTCCAAACTATGAGATTAAGCAAAACAAGTGTAATCCCTCTTCCACATGATCAGTCTTCAAATTCCTGAAAATAGTTTTCCCTCCTCCCATCCCAAGACTTCCTTTTCATAGTCTAAACAAACCCAGTTCCTTCATCTAGTGCATTTGTTGTTCTTTTCACCATCAGTTTGTCAATGTCCTTCCTAAAAGATGGAGTCCAGCCTTGAATGGAAATTGGCTTCATGCTTTTCCAAATACTTTCACATGCATTATCACAAGAAGTACGTTTTCAGACTATTTTCCCCTTTCTACTGCTAACACTTAGTATAGTGCTCAGCACATAGTAGGTGCTTAACAAATGTTCATGAACTTGACGACTTTCATGAATGAAATGAAATTTGGTTGGAAATCTTGATCCATTATTATTCATTTGGAAGTATCATAGGAGAAGGGCTAGAGAATGAGGAATTTTCTTTTTCTTTTTCTTGTATATTGATGATGGCTTGGTCCTGAGTCACTTTTCAGATAACTGAAGGAGACAATTAGCAGCTGAAATTCCATCAAGCAAGAAGCTCAGAAAGGATCCTCCAGACAAGGCAAAGCAGGCGTTTGTCCAGGGTCTCCACATCTGGCTGCTGCAATGGTCTAGAAGATTCTTTGACTGTCAGATACTGTCCTGACACAGACCTAACGGTTCTAAATATGTCAGAGATATAATGACCAAGGTCATAAATCATCTTAAAATAAATAGGTAGCCAACACCTATATAGTAGAAGGGCTGGTGAATAAGATTTCAAGAGAGATACACAGCAGAATCAGAATTGAGAAGATGAAAGAGGCTTTAGACATTATCTAACTCTAGAACTAGGAGCAACCTCAGAGCCATGAAGTTCAACCTCCACATTTTGCATCATTATCCACATTTTACAGCTGAGGAAACTGAGGAAGACAGAGGCTAAGTGACTTGCCCAAAGCCACAATCTGGTAAGTATCTGAGGTCACATTTGAACTCAGGAACACTCTCACAATCTGTCCACTCTACCACCAAGCTACCTTTATCTGCTCTCCAATTTACTGATGTCCTTCCTAAAATATTGGACCTAACACTCAATAAATATATCAATCAACAAGCATTTGTTAATCACTTATGGTACGCCAGGCACTGTGTTAGGAATAGAAAGGCAAAAATTAAACAAACCATGCCTTCAAGGAGTTTATGTTCTTTTATAGATGGAATCAATACATATGCATGCATAGAAGGATAGACAGAAAGGCAGACATTCAGATAGATAGGTAGGTAGGTAGATTGATTAATAGATAGATGATAGATAATGGATAGATGGACACATTATAGATGGATTATAGATAGATGATAGATAGGTAGATAGATTTCTTTTTTTACCCATATTTGTGATTCCATCTGTCTAGGGCATTTCCAGTGAATAATTTCTCTACCACTAATGCAGACTATCAGCATTTCTGCAAGTCTTGGAGAATTTTCTAGGAGTCACTCCAAAGACTATGACTTAGCCAAGGTCACACACTCACGCCAGTCAAAATATAGAAGTCTTCCTAACTCTAAAGCCAAGGAGACATACATTATGCCCCATTGCCTCTCTTACATAATGCATACAAAAAATCCTAAAGATTATGGTGTGTATTTCAGGCAAGAGAGAGAGTCCACACTAAAGCACGAAGAGAGGAAATGGAGTAGTACATGAGAAACTAGGAGAAAGCCAATTCACCTTCCTCCTTCCTACTAAGCCATCATGATGTGGGGAAAAGATCACTGACTTTGGACACTGCAGGGGAGGGAGCAGAGCCAATGCTGGCCAGTTTGGGTTGGGGAGATGGGGAGAGGGGAGGCAGCTACCAGGGTAAGGAAATAGATCAACTTCAAGCTTTCTATTTAAACCATGCTCTTTCTAGCTTGAATTCTCTGAGACTCTCAGATCCTTCTCCTTAGGAACTAGACGCTGAACTCAATTCTTTATGCCTCCAGAAATGCCCTCTAAATTTTTGTGGCCTGGTAACATGGTCAGTTTACCCTGTCCTAGTTAGGGCTCTGCTTGTTGACTGACCTAAAGCTATTTCCTTTCTTTCCCTGGGCTCCCTAAGGGTGTCCTAGAGCCCAGACTCACTGACTTAGAATGATGAACTAGTCAAAAATGGCAGCAAAGAATTTTGCAAATGGTCTTGCCTAAATGCTTAATAATAATGAAATGTTGAAGCCCTTTGGGCATTAGTGGAACCATTTTCCCACGAACTTGTTTGCAGCCAGCAGTTGGGAAGCCCACACTTAATAAAGGCAATGAACTTTTACAACAGTCTGCAGGATTTAATGTCTTCGTATCCTTTGTGGTACTTATTAAACAAGAGCAGATGATGAAGTTAAATTAACTGCTATGTTTAAATTATTCAGACTCAAATTCACACAATTAAGTTTGCACACTTTCGAGGAAGGGACTGAATACAATTAACAGCTGAGAACAGAACCAGCACTGGGAAGGTATAGCAAAAACAACTACACACACACACACACACACACACACACACACGCACACCCAGCTCTGATTTCAGGTCATCAATTCGTGAAGGAACTAATTGCCTAGGGATAGCAGGAGATTTCTGATGACTTAAGTTCTGTACAATGAAACCCCATCCTGTATACTGATCTGATTCTTTAACTCTTGTGGGATATGAGATTTCCCTTGTATGTGTGATCTGTTCTCTGACATATATTGCAACTTTTCCATACCCTGGGTTGTTTGGGATAAGTCTTCAAGGGATTCTGTGGCTAGGGGCAGCTAAGTGGCACAATGGAGAAAATGCTTGCTCTGAAGTTCAAATCCAGCCTCAGATACTTAACTATGTGACCCTGGGCAAGTCACTTAACCCACAGAAAGAGAGAGAGAAAGAGAGAGAGAGAGAGAGAAAGACAGAGAGAGAGAGAGATTCTGTCACTGAAAAATCACCATCCAATGTAGTAATGAGCATTTCAGAGCTAAGTTCAGCTGCTCCTAAGGCTGACTCCATCCCTGAGACCTTTCCTTGAAGCCTCTTAGATCAATAAGACCATAGGAGCATAGACTTAGATGTAAGTCATCTTCCTAAAGTACAAGTCTAACAAGGTCACTCCCTAACCCAAGAAGCCTTAATGGATTCCTATTTGTTTCTAGAATCGAATACAAACTCTTCCATTTAGTATTTAAAACCCCCTATGGTCTAGCTCTGTCTTGTCTTTTCAGACTTATTATGTATCTCTCCCCTTGATTCACTCTTCTGTTCATCCATTTGCATAGGATTTTAGGGATAGGATTCAGACATAGTACTAGTTAATCAATGCCTCCCAAGAAATAGGTACCAGACTATAATCTTCCTGTTGGCAGGAACTATGTCTTATTTCATATGAATCCTAACTATATAGGAAGAAGCTGTGATTTGGGCAACATAAGGTAGTAAAGTGGTGGAGTCAGGAAGACCTCAGTTCAAATCCAGCCTCAGACACTTACTTATCTGGGTGACCCAGGGCAAGTCACTTAACCTCTGTTTGCCTTGGTTTCTTCAACTATAAAAATAACACCTACCTCCAGGGTTCTTGTGAGGATCGAATGACATATTATTTGTGAAAGTTCTTACCATAGTGCCCATATGTAGTAGGTGATACATAAATATTTAGTCCCTTCCCTATAAAAAAAAACAGATCATTACCCCTATCAATTACTTAGTTAATAATTCTTAGGGAGTTTCCTGAAACCCTGAAGAAGAGCTTAAGTGACTTGGCCAGAGTAACCAGTGAATGGCAGAGGTAAGATTTGAACCTCTGGCTCCTTGACCCTCAAGAATTCTAGAATTCTATCCCACAAGGCCATAATTCTGTCCATTGTTCAGACTGCTTCTATTGACCTTATAAATTGACCTTATAAATGTGCTTAATGAACATTTGCTGAATTCAATTAATTCATTTCAATAAGCTCTCATTGAGCACTGTGTGATATACATATATCACTGGTGATATACATTCTATTGAGGGAGAGGGGAATGACTCGAATAATAGCTGCCTAGACTAAAGACCCCCTAAGACATAAGAAACCCTAGACAAGGGGATCTAGGCTCTTTTTCTGATTTTGCCACTAACTAAAATATGACTTGAAAAAAAAAGAAAAAAGAAAATATGACTTGGAAAAAATCGTTTCACTTTTTTTAACCTCTGTTCTCTCATCTGTGAAATTGGGAGATGGGTTCATGGGATTTATTGCTAGAAGAGACCTTTGAATTATCCCCATTTTCTATATGAGGAAATTAAGTCTCAGAGACTGGTCTCAGTGAAAGGAGAGAATCCAGGTCTTTGGATTCTGCTTCCATTATGCTTTTTAAAAGTTTTGTTGATGCCCTTTTAAAACATCATCCTCCCTTCCCAATTATCCCTCCCCTCCTCCCCAATAGAACCTTTCTTTAAAACCTATAAGGACCAGATGAATAGGTCAACACACTGGCCATGTCTGAGAATGTATGCCTTATTCTGCACCAATAGCCTACCACCTTTCTACCAAGAGACAGAAGGCATGCTTCAGCCTTCAGAAGTCACAAGTGTTCTCCATCTTGATCTGAATTCTGAAGTCTCCCTATGTTATTATATACACACATACACACATGTGTATATGCACACATGCATATGAAATACATATGTAAATACATGTGTGTATTTGACGCATGTGTTATACATATACAAATGGAAGTCCTGTCTTGGATCTAAGAGGCTCAATATAGAGCAGAACTCAGACAGACCTAAGGTCAAATTCTGACTCAGAGACCAACTATGTGACCCTGAGTGAGTTGATTTGTGCCTCAGTTTCCTCATTTGTAAAGCAGGGATAATAATAGCACTTACCACCCAGGGCTGCTGTGAGGATCAAATGAAATTACATCTGTAAATTGCTATATTAATGCTCACCACTATGAGTAGCATTAGTCTTCATACTACAATAGCAGCTGACATAATTATAATAAATTATAATACATTATAATGTATTAATTATAATTAAAGCACTTTGAAGTTTACAAAACCCTTTATCTATCATCTCATTTGATCTTCACAATAACTCTCCAGAGTAAGGTGCAAGAAACTGAGACAGAGGTAAATGACTTGCCCAGGGTCACACAGCTAATCAAGCAGCTTTCTACTGTTCTTCCACCAGACACTTCCATCAGGTCCTTGAAAATAGGGATTGCTTCATCCTTTGTGTCACCAGTACCTAGGACAGCACCCGGCATAGAGTTAAGTCTTAATAAATGTTGTTGGTTGAATGAATGAATGAATGAATGAATGAATACAAGGAAAAGAATGTGGGGGATAAGATGGGTGAGAGGGCAAAGTATGTGATTTAAAGGCTTAACCTGGGTCACCTTGCTTGCCAGTGTCAAAGTTTAACAAGAACCCAGGCCCACCGACCCCACACCCATGTTCTTGTACCCCTAGGAATGCATTTCTGGAAGGACTTTGTCACTCACTCACCAGGCTCCAGTCATTTTAAGAGCCCGGCTTGCTCACTGGACAAGGAGATTTGAATGAGAAAGGCAGAACTCCAGCTGCGACTTGGCTGGGACAAGGAATTAGTCACTGCCTGTATCTCCTCTTCCAGATTTCATACTGAGGCCCTGTAATCTTCTTAATATAGAAAAAGGTAAGAACCTATTGCTAAAAAAATGTACCAAGTAAGAGAATTTGTTCTTCATCTAAGTCCAAAGACAAAGTACTAGAAAGAACATTCTATGGCTCCCCATTCCCTATGTTATCCCAAATTCCTCTTTCAAAGGGGGTCCCTATAATCTGATCCCATTCTGTTTACCCAGTGTTATTTCCCACCCTTCCACTCTGGTCACCTTGGTTTCCCCCTTGTCCCACAAGTGTCCTTCCCAAACTAGGTTTCATGGAAAGACATAATGTCCTGAACACGAGAGACCTTGACTTTTCTATTTTCTGGTCAGAACACATCAGGGATCATAGGTTCATTTCAGGGAACCATATTTAACCAACTGGAGTATGTCCTGAGGAGACTTACCAAGATGGTGAAGGAAATGAATGAAACAGGAAGAAAAGACATATGAAGCTTTTGTGAAAGAATTAAGGATGTCTAGACTGTCTGCACTGTGAGGGCAGGGCTTAACTAGTTTTCATTTTATCTTTTATAACCATGCCTAACATTGTGTAAGGCATGCAGTAGACATTTGAAAAATGCTTGTCCATCAGCTGACCTACTCTGACACTGTGCTAGGCACCGAGGATACAAAGAAAAAGTGAACATGACTTAAGCCCTAGGTGCTTATAGTTAACTAGGAAAGGAAAGAACCTAACAAGTTTGGGACAAGAACCCTGAGAAAATGTTGAATGAATATAGAAGCACTTTGAAAAGAGGGAGCTTAGGGTGGTGGAAAGAATACTCAAGGGCCTTCCGTTTGAATCTGGAGTCAGAAGATTTGGGTCCAAGTCATGACTTTGCTACTAACTAGATGTATGACCTTTGACACATCATTTAACCTCTCTGAATCTTGGTTTCCTCATCTACAAAATGAATGAACTGAATTCCTGATGTCTTGAGTCCCCAAATCCAATGATTCACTCGTGGGAGGAGGGGGAAACCAGCTATAAAACTGAGTAAATGGCCTTGCAAATTTGTGATGCCATGTACGAGAATTCTGTTGAGGTTTTTTTAGTGCTCCTTGAAAACTCTGTGCTTCCCATAGTCCAAGAGCTTTATTAGATTCAAGGTCGTTCACAGCTGGTCTGGACTCCCACTCAGCTGCCCGGTTCACTGTCTCCTGAGAAACTGCTCTGGTACCTTGTCAAGTCTGAACCTATTTTCTGGATACTGAATTCTATGCTCAGCTTAGAACTTTGGGGACCCACTTGCTTCTTCAATTTCTTCAGTTGCAAAGTGACATATCTTATCTGCTATTTGCCATTGGTGAAAAGAATGAGCCACTGAGTCTTTCAATTCAATTCCACAAACATTTATTTAATGCTTACCATGTGCAAGGCAGGGAGTAGAATGTAGCAGTCAGTGGGAGTGATTATACAGCTTTTATGTCCCTAATTTATCCCCTTATGCTCCCAAGTGACAAGTGACAGTGGAAGTAGCAATCAGGATAAGTGATTGCCTTATACCCCCAACTCTCCACCCCATCCCTTTTCCTCCATTAGAATATAAGGTCCTTAGGGGCAGGGACTGTTTTTTTTTTTTTTTGGTGGTGTGTTTTTTGTTGGCTTTTTTTTTTTTTTTTGCTTATATTTGTAACCATAGTTACACCTAGACGCTGCAGGGAATAGATTGCCGGGACTGGAGTCAGGAGGATTCATCTTCCTGAGTTAAAATCTGACCTCAGACACTTACTAGCTGGGTGACCCTGGGCAAGTCACTTCACCATTTTCTTCAATTTCCTCAACTGTAAAATGAACTGGAAAAGGAAATGGCAAAACACTCCAGCATTTTTGCCTAGAAAACTCCTAATGGGATCATAAGGAGTTGGACAAGACTGAAATGACTGAACAAGTAAGCCTAGTGCTTAGTATAGTCCCTAGAATATAGTCTTCTTTGCATACCAACCTCATCAACTTCTCTATTTTTAAAAAATATTAAGTAGTTTTTAAGAAATTTTTTTTAATTTTTAACTTAAACACCAAATTAAACAGACATTTCCATATACATAATAGCTTAGAAAAAGAGTCCCACAGCACCAAATTGTTTGTTAATTACTGCTTTGTAGGAGAGCTTGAGATAAGATATTGCTGGGTCTTCGTTTCCACTTTTTTCATTATTTCTCTTAAAATTCTTTACCTTTAATTAATCTACTTGGCTCTTAGTTGCTTTGGCTTCCTTCAAGATGCCATTCAAACACTACCTTCTGTAGTAGATGTTTCCTAGTTCCACCTCTCTGTCGGGGCTTTCTCCTCTGGATTACTTTCCTACTCTGTATGTACCTAGTTATTTTTATGTCTCTCCCATTGAAACGTGAGCTCCTTGCAGGCAGGATATGTTTTGCCTTTGTATTCCTGGTACTTAGCTTGGTGCCTGGCATATATTAGGTGCTTAATAAGTATTTGTTGACTGACTATGTGCCAGACATTGTGTTAGGAAGGGAGATAAAAAAGCAAAAATGGAATAGTCCTTTCCTTCAAGGAGCTTACATACCATCACTCACGGTTGATCCTTCTACAAGATGGAAATGATGGGAAAATCCCCTCAACTCTCTTCTCCTATTTCTTCCAACTTTTCAACATCATCATCATCATCATCATCATAACAAATATTGACATAGTTTGTTAAGGTTTGCAAAGTGTATTACATACAATAAGCCAGGAAATGTGTCACAGTGGTTATCAAGGCTTTGTGCCAGGAAAACTGTCCTCTTTCTTCTCTCTCACTGTCTGTTTCTGTCTCTGTCTCTCTGTTCTCCATCATCAATCTCTTCTCTCCACAGGCTTCTTTCCATCTGTCTATAAAACATACTCAGGACTCTCTGATGCTAGAAATAAATAAAATAAAATGAAATGAAATAAAATAAAATAAAATAAAATAAAATAAAATAAAATAAAATGCCATCCCTTGGCTTTTCTTCTACCCAGCAACTACCTCATCTCTCTCTTATTGTTCAAAGTCAAGCTTCTCAGAGGGAAAGAGAGAAATCAATAACGACCGAAGGGTGCAGCATTGGTGGCATCATCAAAAACAAATAAAGATACTCATTAGGGCAGCAGGCTTGCGGGTTCTGGGAAGGGTGGGCTTGTGTAATTTTGAAGTTTTATTCAGTTTTCAAGGGGTGGAGGGGATTAAGCATTTATATAACACCCACCATGTGCTAGACATTGCTTTAAGTGTTTTACCAATATTATCTCACTTGGTTGTTTTCAAGGTGAGGTGAACTATTGAAATTTCTTTGTCTTTTCTCCACCCCACTCCTAGTAAAACGTAAGCTCCATGAGGGCAGAAACCATCTGGTTTTGTTTTTGTAATTCCCCTTCCTAGTCCTGGCACTTAGGCCATCTAGTCCAACTCTCATTTTACAGATAAGGAAACTGAGTCTCAAGGAAGTGAGATGGAAGATCCATAGGATCATTGATGTAGAGGTAGGAAGGTCTACAGAAGCTGTTTCATCCAAACCTTTCAATTTACTAGCGAGGAAATTAATGCCAAAGAGATTAAGTGATTCATCCAAAGTCATACAAGTAGTAAGTAATAGACAGGTTTAGAAATCAGGTCCTTTGACTAATCTGTTGGTTAGTGAACCAGCCTTCAAATCAGAAAGCCTTAGATTCAAATCCCCCCACTGATATCACTGATCTATACTGACTGTATGACTCTGGGCAAATCACCCAAACTCTCAGCGCTCCAGGAAAGAGGTCTAAGAAGTTGCCCAGGCCTCTGTTTCCTCATTTGCAAAATAAGGGGATTGGACTAGATGGCCTCTGAAGTCTCTTTTGGCTCTGAGTCTGAGTCTATGATGCTACCTGTGTGGCCTTGGACAAGTAAGTCACTTTGCCTTTGTGGGTCTCAGTTCCCTCAGCTACAAAATGAAGGAGTTTGGACTAAGCTTTGAGGTCCTTTCAGGCTCGAAATCTATGAACATACAATACCATAAGTCTCAGGGAAAATACCAGTCTTCCTTGGGAAAAAGGGTTTCCTTATCAGGAGCTCACCACTCTGATGAGATCACAGGTCTAGACAAAAAAAAAACAAAACCCCAACCCAATGAGCAATCTACATAAGGAGGAAATTTCACTCTGAGATGGATCTGAAACCCAAAGCTTAGTCTTGAGTAACCTCCGCCAGTTTCCAAAGAAAGAGCTTTCTTTTAGTGTCAAAGACTGCTGTATATTTCCATATGAGTGGGGCTATCATGGGAGCCCCTTATTTGTGGGACAATTCAATAACTTTGAGTGCACTGAGTTTCTCCAATACATATTAATACTCTCCAGATCTTCAAAATGCAGGAAAACGTGAGTTCATAACATAGAAATTTGTGAAGATTCAAACTTCCTGCTGCATTTGGTTCAAAATAATTCCTTCCTTTGAAAATGTACAGGTCCTACATGAACACAACTACAAAGTACTTGTCACACAAATAAAATTGGATCTAACTAATTGGAAAAACATCAATTACTCATGGCTGGGTAGAGGTAATATAATAAAAATGACAATTTTACCTAAATTAAATTACGTATTTAGTGCCATACCAATCAATCTACCAAAAAAATTACTTTAAAGCTAGAAAAAATAGTAACAAAATTCATTTGGAAGAATAAAAGGTCCAGAATATCAAGGCAGTTAATGAAAAGAAATGCTAGGAAAGGTGGCCTAGTGGTACCATATTTGAATCTGTATTACAAAGCAGCAGTCATCAAAATTACTTGGTACTGCCTGAGGAATAGAGTAGTGGATCAATGGAATAGACTGGGTACACAAGACTCGGTAGTCAATGACTATAGTAATATGCTATTTGATAAACCCAAAAACCCCAGTTTTGGGAATAAGAACTCACTATTTGACAAAAAATGCTGGGAAAACTAGCATATAGTATGGCAGAAACTGGGTTTAGACCATTATCTAACACCACATACCAAAATCAGGTCTAAATGGGTGCACAATCTAGGTATAAAGGCTGATACTGTAAGCAATCTGGGGAAGCAAGGAATAGTTTACCTGTTAGATTTATGAAGTAGGAAAGACTTTATGACCAAACAAAAGTTAGAGAGCATTATAAAATGCAAAATGGATAATCTTGATTACATTAAACTGAAAAGTTTCTGTACAAACAAAGCCAACGTAACCAAGATTAAGAGGGAAGTGGGAAATTGGGAAAGAATTTTTATAACCAGTGTCTCTGATAAAGGCCTCATTTCTAAAATTTACAGGGAATTGAGCCAAATCTATAAGAATACAAGTCATTCCCAAATAGATAAATGGTCAAAGGATATGAACAATTTTCAGATGTAGAAAGTAAAGATACCTATAAAATATGAAAAAAAATGTTCTAAATCACTCTTGATTCGAGAAATGCAAATCAAAACAACTTTGAAGTACCGCATCTCACCAGTCAGATTGGCTAAGATGACAAAACAGGAAAATGACAAATGCTGGAGAGGATGTGGAAAAATTGGAATACTAATGCATTGTTGGTGGAGTTGTGAACTGATTCAACCATTCTGGAGAGCAATCTGGAACTCTGTCCAAAGGGCTATAAATAATTGACCCAGTAATACCACCCTTTGACCCAGTAATACCATTTCTAGGGTTGTATCCCAAAGAGATCATAGAAGTGGGAAGAATACCCATATATACAAAAATATTTACTGCAGCTCTCTTTGTGGTGGCAAAAAATTGGAAATTAAGGGGATGCCCATTCATTAGGGAATAGCTAAACAAGTTGTGGTATGTGAATGTAATGGAATACTATTGTGCTACAAGAAATGAGGAGCAGATGGACTTCATATTTACCTGGAGAGGCTTATACAAACTGATGCTAAGTGAGAAAAGCAGAACCAGGAAAAATTTGTACACAATGACAGGCACAATGTATGTGTGACAATCAGTCTTGATTAACTGGACTCTTCTCAACAATGCAAGGTTATTAGACAACTCTAAAAGGCTCAGGATGGAAGGAGATGATTCAGAGAAACATCTAGAAAGAACAGAGTTTAAATGGAGACTGAAGCAAACTATGTGCTCTCTTTCTTTTCCATGTTTGGTTTTGTTTTCTCTTTCCCATTGTTGATTCCATCAGTTACAAGCCTTCTATACAACCAGACTAATGTCCAGTGTGAAAGTATTTGCAGATCCTATATTTGACTGCATGCCACCATGGGGGTGAGGGGGAAGGGAGGGGAGAATATTTGAAACTCAAGGAATTGTGGAACTGAATCTTGTAAACTAAAAGTAAATAAACAAATCAATTAAAATTTTTTTAAAAAGAAAGAAAATGTACAGGTCCTTCACTGACATCCTAGTAAGGCAGCCTACCAGAGTGTGTAAGGCACTGGACATGGAGTTGGGAAGCCCTAGGCTCTAATCCTGCATCAGACACCAGCTATGTGACACTAGGCAAGTTGCTTGACCTCTCTGGACCTCAGTTTCCTCATCTGTAAAATGAAGGAGTTCAGTTAGTGATCTTCAAAGGCTTCTTCCAGCCCTAAACCTAAGATCCTATGATTCATGATCCTCTACCTCACAGAATCTCAGGTTTGGAAAGAACCCTAGAAGTCACTGAGTCCCAGTGCAGTAATTCCCTCTATAGCATCTCTGGTCAGGGGCCATCCAGCATCTCTTTGAATCCATCCTAGTGATAGGAAACTCACTACTTCATGGAGTAGTTGTAATGCCATGCACAAGCAACTTCCCAGAAGAATGCTACTGTGAACAGCTTTTAAGGCTCTGATTATACAGTATAGTGAACACTCTATTTATTCAAGAACAAATCAAAGGAAAATATTCACAACAAATCAAGGTACAGTATTCACAACATTACATCTTATCACAGAAAATCACAATATAGTATTAACAACAACTTATCATTAAAATGGTCACATAGTTTTCACCAAAGTGGTCATGGTATTTAGAACAAAGAACAAAAGAACAATCATCTGGTATCCCTAAGGAGGTTTGCTCATTACTTAGTCATTCAATCATCTCAGAATACAAGTCAGTCTTCCACTCATGGAGCAACTAGGTTAACTTAATCAGTCACTTATTTAGCAATCAGTTACTAAGTATCACTAATCAATAAATACAATCATTAGAAAATACACAACCTCTCCCCACCCCTAGGTGGCTAGTAAACCATGTTATCATCATAGCATTCAATATCCAAGGAAAGATGTTTTCTTCATCTTGACTTGGGGTGGTTTTTCAGATTCCCTGGATCTCCCTCCATGGTCCCAGCTCCTACCTGAATCCACCAGTTACCTGGATTCAGAGGCAGAGAGCTCCCAGGTCCTTGTCCAGTCCTCTGGGTAGTTCCTGCTATGCACACACTCAAAACCTTCACAATTTCTCTTCCTGGGAATTCAAGGATCAACCAAGCCACAAGCAAAGTCTTAGCATTCTAGTCATGCTTCCTCAGTCCTCCAGCAGTTCAGCTGGCTCTAGGACCCAGAAGAAATCTCAGCCTTCCAGGCAGCCTTCCTGGCAGCAACTTCAGCCTTCACCAGATGTCTCAGCAGAAAAGCTTATTCCACCAGGATCTTGTCAGGAGAAAATTCTGAATGTACCTCTCTGGGGATTTTCTTATATATACATATATATATGTATATATATATACACACACATACACACACATTGGCTTCCTGTTTCAGCCAATCCTTTCCTGTTACGTCAGCAAGGAGACAGAGTTAACACCTTCTGTTTCTTTCACAGAGGTTTGATTAGTTACTAAGGGCTAAGTACCTGCTTACTTGACATGACAAAAAGGGGTCTTCAAA
>CM053597.1:237125861-237155514 GCA_028646575.1 Pseudocheirus occidentalis | reverse complement strand
AGAGGGGTGTTGGAGGAGGACATAAAAGAGAGCAGATTGGGGGAGGGGCTTTATAGTGGCATTGCTGTTTTGGGGTTGGGGGTAGGGGAAAGATGGGGAGAAAATTTGTAACTCAAAATCTCGTGGAAATGAATGGTGTAAACAAGAAAATAAATAAAATAATTAATTTTTTTAAATGAATGGATTTGTGAACACTAGGCGGCAGGGCTGATAGCTTCACTCAACAGATTTGGCCTCCAGTAGCCAACATGGTAGGTGAAAAGAATACACAAGGTGGAGTTAGGATCAAAGTATCATAGATTTACAGTTGGAAAGGGCATTAGAGTTCAACTCTCTCATTTTACAGATGAAACCAAAGCACAGAGATAAAGTAACTCGCCCAGGTTCACACAGCTGGTAGAGTCTTAAATTAGAACTCAGGTCTTTCCTGAGTCTAGGTCCAGTATTTTAACTACTATTCCATAGTGGCAGGAGAGACATGGAGTCCCAACTTTATCACTTTACTGTGTGCCTTTAATCTCTCTGTGCCTCAGTTTCTTCATTTGTAACATAGGGAAATAGATAAGAGTAGACTAGGCACATTAACAAAGACAAAGGATGACAGGTTGGTGTCCTCAAAATGTCAGGAGAGATGAAGATCATCATCATCATCAAAATGATAGTCCTTATAATAACCCTGGGAGGTACATGCTGTTCTTATCCCCATGTCACAGATGAGGAAACTAAGGCAGATGGAAATTAAGTGACTTACCCAGGGTCACACAGCTAGTAAATGTCTAAGGTCAGATTTGAACTCATGTCTTCCTGACTCCAGGCCCTATCCAATTGTCTTGAACATTAAATGGACTTTCTGAGTCAAGCTTAGACTTAGCTTAGACAAGAGTCACCCTAGAGCAGCAGGAACAGATGGATTAAAGTCTGTATCCTTGGAGGGGGACTCCCATTCTGAGGATATCATAGTCACTTGTGGAAGTCTGTAAGTTTAAGAAGGAACCTAGGAATTCACCAGTCCAATCCCTTCATTTTACAGATGAAAAACTGGGGTGCAGGGACTTGAAATTATTTTCCCAAGGTCACCCAGGAAATAAGTCCCCAAATCAGTGTTCAAACCCTGTCCTTCTGACTCCCAATCTAGTGGTCCCTGCTGTGCTCCATTCCATGCTGCCTGCTGCCTGTGCTAACTGACTTCATGGGGATTTTATGAAGGCACTGGTTTGCAAACATGAAAACAGCGAAGAAACAGGTTGTCCTCTGCTTGTTCCACATGCCTGGAATGCTCTCTCTCCTCACCTCCACCATTTGGAGCTTGGAGTCTTGGCTCTGATTCTGCTTTCTGCAGGAGTCCCCTCCTGTTCCTCCCAGTTGCCCTCAACCTACTTTGTATTTATTTTGTTAAAATGGGATTAGAGATTGGACCTGTGATTTTAATGGGAAGGAACTCTCAGATGAGGAAAAGTCCCTCTACCAAGGTATATTCACCCCTTCTCTGCAACTACTTGTCATAGAATGTTACCCAGGTGACTGAGGTTAAGTGATTTGCCTAGGGTCACAATAGCCGGTTGTGTCTGAGGCAAGATGTTACAGGAAAGTGTTGGACTTGAGGAAGACAGGTTAAAGTGGGTTAAAAGTTCCACCTCAGATGGGATTAGCTGTGCGATCCTGGCCAAGTCACACCCTCTAAGCCTGTTTCCACATCTGTAAAGTGCAGGAGTTAGACTCCATCTCTTATAAGGTCCCTTTAAACTCTAAAGCTGTGATCCTGTAATCAGCCTGCGTCTTCCTGCTTCAAACCCCAATGCATGTCCATTCCACTATGAGACCTCTCATTCTGTATACAGTGTGTGCATATTTAGACATTTATCTGTTGTCTTTTCATTAGAACGCAAGCTCTTTGGGGCGGCTAGGTGTCACAGTGAATAGAGCACCTGCCCTGGAGTCAGGAGGACCTGAGTTCAAATCTGGCCTCAGATACTTAACATTTACTGTGTGGCCATGTGACCTTGGGCAAGTCACTTGACCCCAATTGCCCTACCTTCCCCCTCCAAAAAGCAAAAAATAAATAAATGAATGAATAAAAAAAAAGAACTCAAGGGAGTGTGATTCCATTTTCTCTTTACATAACTAGTGCTTAACACAAAACCTGGTACATAGTAGGTGCTTAATAAATGCTTGTTGGTTGATCAGTTGGTTGTTTGTATGATAGACAGGCTTCCTGGATTCTGTAGCTGAAAGAATCTCCTCACTTTTATACCATGCCTGCTTTCCCCTCCAGCTCCTAAAAAAGGAAAGGAAATAAGATTTGTTTCTCTGTATGTGCGAGAATATGTCCTTTTTTCTGAAAAAAGAGAATCAGCAAAGGATTTAATGAACTCAAAGGTTCATTGAGGCAGAAGTGATAGAAATAATAAAGTGACATCAAAGGGAGAAGAAACATCTTATTCCACAGAGAAGCTGGAAGGATGCTGGAAACAAGGGGTTCAAGATTCCATATCTGCAAAGGTGAACCCTGTGCACACTGTCTGGTTTTTCTTTTCCCCTGGACTCATCAGACATGGGCTATGTGATCTAAGCAGTGCTGGGGGGTTTGCAGCCCAGCATCGGACATGAAAAGCAGCTACTGAGAGGGAGGGGTGGGAGGTTTGGGATGTGATATTGAGGGGGCAGGTCAGAATAAGCTCTGTGTGTGTGTGTGCTAGGCCCTTGATTACGCAAAAGGTATTGACTTGAGAGCAGTCCTAGGTCCTGCTGACCTGAACCAACCAGACTTAATGCAGTTTCTAATCAATAAGTGTTTATTGTGTGTATATGATGTCTTTGGGAGAGGTGATATCTCAGGTCCAGGCCAAGGTAATCTCTGTCTTTCCTGACTGCCACTATCTCTGCTGTATAAGTTAGCAGTGTATTCTTTGCTATTAAAGGCAGCCAGGTGTGGTGGATTGAGGGACAGAGAGCATGTCATAATATGGAATGCACTAGAATGATAACAGATTAGGTCAAAGTTGAGCTGGGCAAGAGAAACACAGAAGGGGAAAGGGGCGGCATTCTCGGCTCTAGGAATAGTGGGGGTAGGGATGTTTCAGGGGGCATTAAGCAGGAAATCAGCCCAACTGGAATAAAAAGTCAAGGTTTTCAAGCAAGATAAGGTTGGGTCAGTAAGACTGAGAGGAAGGGTTGACTGAGACCCAGGAAAATCAGGGCTAGGGACAAGAAAAGATTCATGGAATTTGACTTCTGGGAAATAACAACATGGACACGGCAGGTTTGTAGAGGAAGCTAATAATAACAACAATAATAATTAGCCTTTATATAGTGACTTAAGGTTTGCAAAGGGCTTTACATATGTTAACTCATTCAATCTTTGCAGTAGTCCTGGAAGGTAAATGCTATTATTATCCTCATTTTACAGGTGAGGAAACCAAGGCAGTCAGGCTAAATGATTTGACACAGCTAGTAAGTGCCTGAGTCTGCATTTGAACCTGAGGCTTCTGAACACTATCCACAATACCAGATGAGGAAGTGGAACAGAAGCCCCTTGAGGGCAAGCACTGTTCCATGCCAGTCTTTGCATCCCAACACCTCATACCCAGGAGGACATTAATACATGGCTGTGAAATCAAATTGATTTAAACAGCTTGGTAAAAGTCAGAAGCTTGGACCTGAGTTTTAAAGATGCTCTGAGTTAGAACATACAACTGGCCACGCAGTCTTTTCTCATCCTTAGCAGGTTTGTCTGCCCTCTGAACCTAAGTCTGCCTGTCTGAAATCTCCACCCATTGCTCCTGGTCCCCTCCCTCTGGGTTTGAATTAAATGGCCTTCTTTTATTTAACCTAAAGTCATATCCCAGCTCTGGGGTCCTTGGGCCTCAGCTTCTTCATCTGTAAAGAGAAGGAGTTGGTATAAATGGCATATGATGTCCCTTTGTAATGCCATGCACAAGCAGCTTCCCAAGAGAATGCTACTGTGAACAGCTTTTAAGATTCTGATTACACAGTATAGTGAACATTCCATTTATTCCATAACAAATCAAGGGAAACATTCACAACAAATCACATTCACAACATTACATCTTATCACAGAAAATCACAATACAGTGTTCACAACAGCTTAACATTAGAATGGCCACATAGTTTTCACCAAAGTGGTCACAGTGTTTAGAACAAAGAACAAAAGAACAATAGTCTGGTGTCCCTAAGGGGATTTGCCTCCTTACTTAGTCATTCAGTCATCTCAAAATACAATAATCAATCTTCCACTCATGGGGCAATCATAAGTTAACTTAATCAGTCACTTATCTAGCAATCAGTCCCTAAGTATCGTTAATCACTAAATACAATCATTAAAAAATTACACAAACCCTCTACCCCCTTGGTGTCTAGTAGACTTATTCAATATACAAGGAGAGGCCTTTTCTTTGTCTTGACTTGGGATGATCTCTCAGATTCCCTGGGTCCCCTTCCATGGTCCCAGCTCCTACCTGAACCCACCAAATAGTCACCTGGATTCAGAGGCAGACAGCTCCCAGGTTCTTGTCCTATCCTCCAGGCAATTCCTGCTACACACTGAAGTTCACAAGGCCTAACACATCTCAAAACCTTCACAATTTCTGTTCCTGGAAACTCAAGGATCAACCAAGCCACAAACAAAGTAATAGCATTTCAGTCATGTTTCTTCAGTCCTGCAACAGTTCAGCTGGCCCTAGGACCCAGAAGAAATCTCAGCCTTTCAGGAGGCCTTCTTGGCTGCAACTTCAGCCTTCACCAGATTCTGGTCTCAAGGAAATCCTCTCTCACTTCTCAGTCAGCTTCCAGATACTCACTGAGAGACTCTCTCTCTCTCTCTCTCTCTCTCTCTCTCTCTCTCTCTCTCTCTCTCTCTGTCTCTCTCTCTCTCTTTCTGTCTCTCTCCAGCTGAACAGTTTCTTCCACCAGTAGCTTGCCTGAAGAAAATTCTGCTTTCTCCACCAGAATCCTGCCAGGAGAAATATTCTGATTCTGACTGTTTCTATCTGGGACTTTTCTTATATACACACAAAGCATTGGTTTCCTGTTTCAGCCAAACCCTTCCTGTTATGTCAGTAACGGGAGACAGTTCACACCTTCTGCCTCTTAGCCACAAAGGTTTGACTAGTTACTAAAGGCTAAGTACCTGCTTACTTGACATAACAAAAAGGGGTCTTCAAATTTAAATTAATTACTATTACACCCTTCAACTCTACACATGCAATCCTCTGACCTTGGCAGAAGGCTTTCCCCTTCCCCAGCCACTACAGAGCCCATCTACATCCCCCTTCCTGGTCCTCCAGGTGCCCTGCCAGCCCCTCCTGCCACCAGGGGCTTGACTGCAGGAATTCAGTGTAGTATGCAAAAATTTTAATAGATGCCATTAAGTTTCCTCCTTGTCCTCCTGGCCCATATATTGAGGCATCAAGATAGAACAAGGGTTAGCCTGGGGCTGAGAAGAAATGAGATACCAGGTTGCAACCTCCCTCCCTCCTGTTCTCTTGGGGTTGGGGGATGTTCCCCATGTAGACTAGCACTAACCACATTGGGTCACATCAGCAAAGTCACCTTTTGTTGCTGCCTTGAGAAATTAGAAAGGAAAGGAGAAAAATCCATGAAAGTAGAGATAAAAGGAAAAATGAGACTGACTGGCACTTTGTTTTATAATGGGAATGTCTGCTGGGGTTGGCCCTGCTCTGGCCTTCTTAGAATATTGGTGTTTGAAGAACCACATCAGCTATTTAGCATGGCCAGGAGACCTATGATTTATTGGCCTGGGTACTCCAGGGAGTAAAGAGGAGCAGTACCTCAACTCCCCACCCCCAAAGCAGAGTGTTGGTCCCCAGAATGATACCTTTGGCCCAGATGCAGGTGTTTCATCCATGTAGGAAACTCCCATCATATCGGTTCATGGTACTGTAGAAAAGGCATGGGATTTTAGAGTCTAAGGATCTGGGTCTGAACACCTGTTCATTCTCTTTGCAAGTTATAAAATCACTTAAATTTTCTGGACCTCAGTTTCCTCATCTGTAAAATGGAGACATTGGACCAGATGGCCTAATAGTAGGGGTAGGGAACCTAGGTCCTTGGGTGCAGCCTTTTGACTGAGTCCAAGTTTTTTTTAATAGAACAAATATTTTTATTAAGGGATTTGTTCTGTGGAGTTTGGATTCAGTCAAAGGGCTGCACTTGAGGACCTAAAGGTCCGCATGTGGCCTTAAGACCTCGGACTCCCCATGCCTGGTAGAAGTTCCTTCTAGCTCTAAATCTATGATTCGATTATACTCTGTTGATTAAGATTGTGGCTGGTCCAAGACTCACTTAGAGTTTTCCAGGACTTGGAGAGGTTAAGCAACACATGTAGGGTCACACATCCAGTAGTGACAGAGATGAGCTTTGGACCCAGACCTTTGGGACCCTGAGGCTTTCTCTCTATCTGCTAATCCACACTGCCTCTTTATCATATGTCCATAATACATAAACACTGCCCTCATTCTTCCCCCCCCCAAACCCACATAAAGTAGATATTTACCAGCCATTTGACCTCAGGCAAATCCTTGTATATAAATTGAGGTGGCTGGATCCAAAGGGATCTTAGAAACCATTGAGTCCAACACCCTTATTTTACAGATGAGATAACTGAGGTCCAGGGAAGTAAGAGAATTCAATACCGTATCATAGGGCTCTAGCTAGACCTCAGAGTCCATCTTGTCCAATACCCCTATTTTATAGGGTTATCTGACTCAACCAAAGTCACACAGGAAGTATGTGGCAGTGTTGGGATTTGAACCCAGTCCTTCCCATTTTAAATCCAGAGTGCTCTCCATGGTATAGATAGATAGATAGATAGATAGATAGATAGATAGATAGATAGATGGATGGATGGATGGATGGATGGATGGATGGACGGATAGATAGACGGATAGATAGATAGATAGATAGATAGATAGATAGATAGATAGATAGATAGATAGATAGACAGACAACATAGATGGATACATAGATGAATAGGTAGATGTATCAATAGATACATACATACATACACATGTGAGAATGTGTGTGTATGTCATAGAGATCATGTTAGATGCTTTATCACTCACAAATTATACTTACAAGCTGATGGATCTGAGCTGAGAGAGCTCATGCAACTAAGAGAAAGCAGGGAGATGGGCCCTGGGAAGGAATCAGAGCAAGGTGAAGAGAAGCTGATGAGAATCAGTAGAGAGAGAAAGAGGAAACCTATTTGGCAGGGAGGGAGGGAGCCCCAAGGCCAGAGGCAAGCTGCCTGTGTTTCCAGGCAAAGGTATAAGGGCTGAGGAAGCAGCTGGGAAACCAGTGAAGAGGCAGGAGGAGGGAGGGGAAGGAGTGGGTTCTGTCAGAGCAACACTAGGAAAAAGATCTTTTCAGCATCAACAGCCTTGCCGATAGCCTGCATCTGTATTCTGCTCCCATACCCAAGGCCCACAGGGATCCCAGGAAATGGAGCTTCAGGCCACAGGGGAACTGGAGGCTGAGAAATGAGCCAGCCACCTGGCCCCTCAGCCATCACTGCCCATCAGGGTGACAGCTGCTGGAGAACCTTGTACACAGACTTAGAAATGCCAGTGCTAATGGCCTATTTCTACCTCCTATCCCTTCCAGGCCCTTCCTTGTGCTGCCCCCTCTGATGGAATGGATCCGGGTAGCTGTGGCTCACGCTAGTCACCGACGCAGCTTCTCCATGGACAGTGACGACGTCCGCCAGGCCGCCAGGCTCCTGCTGCCAGGCGTGGACTGTGAACCCCGACAGCTCAAGTAAGTCTTTGGTATCTGAGGGCATGAGGAGGAAGGGAAGGGATGGGGAAACAAGGAGAGAGTGACTAGTAATGGTACCCAGAAGCTGGCAGCCTCTGCCTGCTGCCTTCCTCAGCAAAAGCTGGGCACTGAAGAGGACGAGCCTACTCAGCCATGGCTTGTCGCTGGCTGCTCCATTTCCTGACTGAACCTGGGCCTGGTTCCCCCATTATCTAGCCATATAAACAGTGTGTCAGGGCCACATAGCAGTCTTTCTAAAAAGCCAATTCTCGGGCCAGTGTAGGGGGAGCAGATTATTAACAAGGAACTGGAAACTAGGGATAATTATCTCTGCATTCACTACCCTCCAATCTTCCGGTCCTGAAAGACAGTTTATAGGTGTTCAGATATTTTTCACCACCCCAACTGCTCATGAGGATGCTTTAGACAACAGAAATGCACTCAGTCTGAAGCAAGTCTCTGGTTCCCCAAAACTAAATTACTCAAAGAGAAAAATATTTAATATGAATGTCTGTTTCTGGGCTGTTGTCGATCTCTCTCTCTCTCTCTCTCTCTCTCTCTCTCTCTCTCTCTCTTTTTTTCTCTTTCTCTTTCTCTTTCCCCTTCTCTCTCTCTCCCCTTCTCTCTCTAGCTCCCCCTTCTCTCTGTCTCTGTCTCTCTCTCCCCTTCTCTCTCTGTCTCCTCCTTCTTTCTGTCTCTGTCTCTCTCTCTCCCTTCCTCTTCTTCTTCTGTCTCCCTCTCCCCCTCTGTCTCTCTCTGTCTCTCTCTCTCCCTCTCTCTCCCTCCCTTCCTCCTCTTCTTCTCTGTCTCCCTCTCCCCCTCTGTCTCTCTCCCTCTCTCTCCCTCCCTTCCTCCTCTTCTTCTCTGTCTCCCTCTCCCCCTCTGTCTCTCTCTCCCTCTGTCTCTCTGTATCCCCTTCTTAAAATTGTCTAATTGTCCTTAGAGAAGAGACGCTCACTTTGCAGGCTCAGTGCTCTAGACCCTTGTCTTCTAGAATGCACATGACTGGGGTAAGCCCCCCGGGGCATCTCTGCTCAGCCCGAGGTTTGTTCCTGAGGCACCAGCCAAGACTCTCAGGCTTTGACAATAGCAACCTGTCAACAGGGGAGTTATTCACAGACTCCACTTACCATCCTCTGTCCTTTGGGTCTGCCACTGAGACTCCCTGGCATTCGAATGAGGGCTCATTTCTCCTCAGATGACAGATGCTCGGTCTCTGAGCACAAAGCTCTGAAAGCTGTGCTTGGCAGGAGCTAATTCTCATCCTAACCCAGTGTAGGGGAAGGGTTCAGTGGAAGGAAGCTGAACTTGGAGCCTTAGAACCTGGCTTCAAATCTGAACTCCGGGTGACCCTGGGACGGCCCATTAATCTTTCTAGGATTCAGTTTCCCCATTCGTAAAAGGAGAAAGCTAGACTAGATGGCCTCTGAGGTCTTTCCAGCTCCAGATGTAGGAGTTTGTGTTACTGAAGGAGGTGAAGGGTTAATAATAATAGTTACTTTCATTGGCTTGACGACTGAAAGGTGACAAGGCATTTTCCCATAACACTTTTTGAGATAGGCACAATAAATCTTACTCTTATTTTATAGGTAAGGAAATAATTCGCAGAGTTGTTACTAAATTTGAGCCATGAACCAGCCCTATGAGATTACATACTGTAATCATTCCCATTTGCCAAAGGAGAAAACTGAGTCACAGAGAGCAAGTTGCTTGCCCAAGGTTATGTAACTAAGAAGTGTCCTGGGTGGGGTAGGAGCCTCTAGTAGTCACGCTGTCACTCTCTCTGACCCCATCTAGTTAGCTCTGAATGTTAGAAAGCTTTTGCTTACTTAGGTAAGCATCTACCCATTGCTAGAACTAGGATTCTGCCCTCCAGGGCTGACTTAGTTGACTCTGGCTCACTTTCAGGTCAGGGTTATGTGACTAACAAATGTCAGAGGTAGATTTTTACATATCTCATTTGATTCCTTGCCACAGCCCAGGGAGGTAGGTGCTATGCTATTATAATCCCCATTTTATAGATGAGAAAACTGAGGCCCAGAGATACTCATCACCTGCCCAAGGTCACACAGACAGTAAAATGTCTGAGGCTGGATTTGAACCTGAGCCTTATGGCTCCAAATCCACCATACCAAGCAGGCATCACCAAGATTAAGCTCTGAGCCCACAGTGAAGCAAGCTGTCCTTATGTTGCTTGCTTCCTGGACATTTCCCCACACAGTAAGGGTCCTCAGCTTGCCCCTTCTTCTTCTCACCCACAGCATGAGATCCTCCCCACCCTCCCCTGCCTAAAAAGTCAGGGTGAAGGGCAGCTCCTCCCTGCAGAAAATTGGGAAGGGGGTGGGGGAAGATGAGAGAAGAGTGGCATTGATTTTTCCTACAATCAGGGAAGCCTCATTCTCCTTTCTGGGCCACATTTTGCTTCCCTGCAAAATTGGAGGTGGGGAGATAGCTAGATTATTATAGTTCTGGATGCTTATTGTCCCTCAATGGGCTATCTCCCTGGTCCCTTGCCCGTAACGTTCTAACCTGTCTCTCTACCTCCTAAAATCCCCCGCTTTCTTCAGAACAGAAATTAAATGCCTCCTGCCATTCAAAACCTCTCCTGATCTGCCCCTGATTCCAATGACACTCTCCCTCTCCCTCAAAAAAAAAAATCACTTGCTATTTAGAGTATTGGGGATTTTGTTGGTATTAGAAACTCCCAGGTAAGGACACTGCCTCTACCAGTGCAGGCTGGCACCCTCTCTGAACCTTAAAGATTTAACTAGTGATGTCAAACTCAATCATAAATGGGGACCACTAATATGTATACGAGTTACTTTTAGGGCCACGTATTGAGTTAGTTTTAAAATGTGATGTTATCTATGCTTTATTGTATTTTTATATATTTTGTTAAATGTTCCCTAATTGCATTTATCTGGTTCGGATGCAAGAGTGTAGTAGGTAGTGTTGTAGGCCACACAACCTGAGAGACAGAAAGTGACCTCGGGTCTTCCAGTCTCCATGGGGCACTACGCCATGGTGGCCACATTGTATCTGCTTTGTATTTAATTATCATTACAATTAAACATATTGTATTTCTCTGATAGAATGGGGACTATCTTGTGTCTCTGAAGCTAGGTGGCGCCACAGAGCATCGAACACCAAACTTGAAGTCAGGAAATCCTGAGTTCAAATTTTAAGCCATTCCATAGCTGCGTGATCCTGGACAAGTCATTTCACCCTGTTTGCCTCTGTTTCCTCATCTGTAAAATGAGCTGGAGAAGGAAATGACAAACTACTCCATGATCTCTACCAAGAAAACCCCAAATAGGGTCATAAAGAGTTGGACAGGACCGAAATGGCTGAACAAAACTGACAGTCAGTAAACATTTTTACTACCGCATGCCAGCTAGTCACTGTGCTAAGCTCTAGGAATACAAGAAAGACCAAGGATTGTTTCAGCCCTTGAGGATGCCACAGTCTAATGGGGGAGACAGCATCAGCCACTGGGGAGCTCCACACTGGATGTGAGTTCTGATCTAGATTCAGACCCTTCCTAGCTGTGTGGCCTTGGGCAAGTCACTTAAGATTAAATAAGACAATATTTGTGAAGTGCTTTGCCCATCTTAAGGTGCTATCTACATCATTATCGCTAGAACCTTGCATGGCACCTAGAGCCTAGGAGATGCTTCATAAGTGCAGGTACTTAATAAATGCTTGTTGAATGAATGAACAAAATGAGCCTTGGTATAAAAAATTTAGAAAGCAATCCTGGCCTTGCCAGAGTTCTTCAATCAAAGAGCGGGAGACATTTGTCAGACTGCCTTCAGAATGAAAAGTTGTTGTTCATTCCTTTCCCTTGTGTGTTTGTGACTCCATTTGTATTTGGGGTTTTCTTTACAAAGATACCGGAATGGTTTTCCATTTCCTTTTCCAGCTCATTTTACAGATGAGGAAACTGAGGCAATTAAGCTTAAGTGATTTGCCCAGATTCACACAGCTTGGTCTGAGGCCAGATTTGAACTCAGGAAGATGAATCTTCCTGATTATAATCCCAGCATTCTATGCACTATGGTGCCACTTGTGACCCTTAGAGTCAGAAGTTGTGGGTTCAAATCCCTACACACTCTCTGGGTGACCTTGGGCAAGTCCATCTGACTTTGGTGGCCTCCAAGGCCCTTTACTGTTCTAGTCTCATGACCTTATGGGCAGCTGCTGCCAGACTGGGTGGGGCAGGTCACCCAGCTGCTGGGATCTTCACAGGGTGCTGCATCTCTATGGAACAGGGAGGTCATCTGGCCTTCAGTGGGTAGCTGCATTTTTTTAAAAACCACCTCCAGTGATGGGCTCTGCTGGCTAATACTGAACTCTCTTTAGCTAAAGTGTTACAGTGCTCTTTTCAAAGACCCCTAGCCTGTGATTGGCAGAAAACCTCTCCTCTGCCTTCCTCAGAACCTCAGATCAAAGATTTGTCACCTCCAGGCAGGAAATGAGAGAAGTCTAGACTCTTCTTTTCCATAAGCTTCCTTGGCAGAGCGAGCTCCCCCAAGGAAGCCCTCCTCCTTTGCTTATGGTGATCAGCCCTTCCCAGACTCCAGTTGGGGTCTGATGAAGATAAGAGGCTGGAGACAAAGGCATGAATCCCATGTGTACCACAGAGGCAAGTCTGTTATCTTACGGGTCTTTCCTCATGCCTAACCCAAACCTGATCTCTAAATGAAACTGAGCCGTTCAAACCAGTCTCTTTCTAAGATAAGGAGAGTTTCTTCCATAACTTTTCTGTTTCAAAGTCTGTTTTGCCCACTTCTACCTTCAGCTTTGCTAAGTCTCAACTAGACAGACAGATGGACACAATATGGTCCTCTCTGAGCCTCAGTTTACTCATCTGTAAAATGGAGACATTGAACTTCAAGGTCATTTTAAGCTTTTCTATGACTATCGGCACCTTAGAGTCCCACTCTGTAAAATGAGGGAGTTTTATCTAGTTCCTAAAGACCCTTCCAGCTCTCAATACTGTGATCCTTGCCTCTTTTCTGTACAGACTTTTGATCCTAGGGGGAAAAAAGACCTGAAAATGGCCCACACTGCCTGCTGTGGTCCTGGCGAGTGGGAGTGTGGGCCGTAGACCTCTTCTTTTAATAAATGGCTCTCACCAAGTGCCTTTGAGCTGTGGCACTCCAGGAAGGGGACTTTGAAATTGGTGTTTGACCCTAGAGAGCTGATGGGGTTATTAGCTTATGTAATTACCCACCAGCTGCCAACCCTCTCCCTGGGGGAGGGGGAGGGCAGAGCACAAAGTAGAACATGGACAGAAAAGAAGGCTGAACTCTGGGTGGGGCCCGCCCAGGGTGACCTTGGTCAGCTGCCTCCTCTAGGTTTCTGCTTTTCTCAGTTTCAAGAAGACCTCATGGAGAGGGTGTGAGTTTGTTCCCAAAGGGGATAATTGGCTGCAGCTGCAGAATCTCAGCTGATTAGGCGGCCTTATTGATCTTTGATAAAAATATCAAAAAACAAATCTGCTCATTCAGAATCCTTTTTTTGGTGCTTTCTATTTGAAATGAAACCATGTCCTATGAAGCAATCACCCTTGTAAGAAGAGGGAATGTTTGCTTTGAAGAAGGAAAGATTGGGCGGGGGGGGGGGGGGAAGGAAAATCACTGGCTATGCAGTCAAAGGACCTGAGTTCAAAAGCTGCCTCTTCTATATCATATGTGCCTAGCTGTTCACACGCTGTCTCCCCCATCAGAAGGCAAACTCCTTGAGGACAAGGGCTTTCTTTGGATCCCCAGAGCTTAGTGCAATGCCTGGCATATGGTAAACACTAAATAAATGTTTGATTTATGACTGATTGATGACAAGTGTGACCTTGGGCAAACCACTGACGTCCCTGGGCCTCAGTTTCTTCATCTGGATGGTCTCTTACACCCCTTCCAGCTCTAGACCTCATGTGCACAATAAGGGGGGGGGGACCCTAGATATTCTCAAAAAATCCCTTCCATTGTTAAAACTAAGACCTAATAAACTTCCTCTGCACCCCAGTTTCTTCATCTGTAAATCAAAGGAAGGGGTGAATTATGCGGCCTCCAAAGTCCCTTGAAACCTATCACCCTATGACCCTAAGTCAGAGTCCTCATCTTTAAAACAAGGTAGGTTGGCTAGATGGCCTCTGAAGACCCTTTTGTTCGGTCATTTTCAGTTATGTTCGACTCTTCATGACCCCATTTGGGGTTTCTTGGCAAAGACATTGGAAGGGCTTGCCAATTCCTTCTCCAGATCATTTTGCAGATGAGGAAACAGGCAAACAGGGTGAAGTGACTTACCCAAGGTCACATAGTTAGTGTCTGAGGTTGGACTTGAACTCAGGAAGATGAATCTTCCTGACTTCAGTCTCAGAGCTCTATGCACTCTGGTGCCTTCTAGCTGCCCATGTTTGAAGATTTTGCCATCACTAAATCTTTGACCCCATGATCCTCCCCTGGCCTTTGCATTAGATGCCAACTCTAAATCTGGGTTCTATGACCCGTTTGTGCTTTTAGTGCACACTGGACTGGGTATCAGGAGATAGTGGCCATGGCCCCCATCTCTACAACTGAAATCTTCTGTAACCCTCATGTTAATAATAGCTGGTATTTCTTCAGCAGATCAGTCAACAAGCATTCATAAAGCACCCACTATACACCAGGCACTGGAGGCAGAAAGAAAACAAGAGACAGTCTCTGTCTTCAGTGAGCTCCCAGCTCACAAAGTAGATTCCTCACAGCAGCCCCTAAGTAAGCAGTGCAGATATTACTGTTTTTATTTTCATGGTAAGGAAATCAAGACCCAGAAAAGTAGCAGAATCTAGATTGGTGTGCCAGTTTGCTTGGGATCAGGGCACCCTAGATTCCAAGTTCAGCTTTGTCCCTTACTAGCCTCTCTGAGCCTCAGTTTCCCCAACTGTCAAATGAAGGTGTTGGACTCAGGTTGGCCCCTTTCAGTTTAAAATCTATGAGTCTAAGTATCTGTTCCTGTCTCCCGCATTTCCCTTCTTGGGATCTGTGTTTAATGATCTTGCTCAGTGAGAAGGATTTAATGATTCTGAAAGCCCCTTCTATTCATAGTGGCCTTGGGGAGAGTGTCAGACCCTCTCTAGGGACCTGGGTTTTCTTCTCTGTAAGATAAATAACTCGCTGGGCTCAATGATCTCTCATGTCCTCTCTTGCTCTACATTTTCGGATTTAATACAAGGTGCCAGGCTACAGATGGCAGACACTGCCAGCCACTTCTCCAGTGGCATTCTGATTTCCAGTCTGTGCCAAGCCGAGCCAAGAATAGGCATTTACCATATCAGACTCAGTAATGCATCACTACAGTGGCATGTTTAGAACTCATCATCAGCCTCTACTTTTCCAAGAGGAGAAATAAATTCACAGGCAGATTCTGGGAACAAGGGGAAGGTATAGCACAGTGCCTGGAACACAGTAGGTGCTTAATGAGTATGGATTGATGGATTAATACTTGCTAATTAACTGTAGAGCTAATAGGCTCTCCTCAGCCATCGATGCCAATCCAGTACTCGTTAAGAGCCTACTGTGTGTCCAGATCTGTGACTGAATCTAGTTGGATCCAAAAAGCCTTTATTAATCCCCTGCTATTATGAAAATCACAGAGGGAGGTTTGAGGGATACAGAGTCAAAACCCCAAACTCACTCTGCTCTCCAGGAGTTTCTATTCTGGAATCCAACATTTAAAGAGATTCATATAATAATACGATACGATACGGTACAATGTGGCATGATACAATGCAATATAATACAATACAATATAATTAATATAATGTAGTGTAATATAACATAAGTAATATGATATAATATAATTTGTAAAGGGGAGAGCACAATGTGCAGGGCCACCCTGCCTCCTCCAACTCAAGCCATTGTTCCCAACACCCAGCTATGCAACAGAACTGAACTGTGACCCCAGAACCATCCTGGGCTCTGCTAGACTACCAGTGGCCTTACCTTGCCTGCTTCCAGGCCTCCACAGCTCTTCCTGGCCATCTTTTTCACACCTGCCACCCACCTGCATTCTTTTACCTAATCTTCCTCCTCTCCTTCAAGAGTTCTTCTCCCATTATAAAGTAAACTCCTGGAGGGCAAGGGCAAGGCCTGTCTTGCTTTCTCACTTTTGTCTCTCTAGCATTTAGCACAGGCTTAATTGTGCATTAGCTTAATGCACAGAGCACTAGGCCTGGAGTCAGGAAGACTTTGGTTCAAGGTGAGCCTCAGACACTTACTACCTGTGTGACCCTCAGCAAGTCACATACCCTTTGCCTTAATCCACCGAAGAAGGAAATAGGTCCATAGAGTCACAAAGAATCAGACATGAATGAACAACAACTTCTGTTTTTCTAAATATAGTGAACACTGGCACCAGAATTTGAATCCAGGTCCTAGAGATCAGCTCTTTCTTTGTGTACATATCATCAGTCTTCTGTAAGCTCCATGAAGGCAGGTACAATGCCTTGTGTTCATCCTTGTATCCCTCTCTCCAAGTTCCATTGCAGGTACTATTCACAGCTGAAGGAATAAGTCAATAAATACTTATTCAGGACCTACTATGTGCCAGGCACCAAGCTAAGCACTGGGGATACAAAAAGAAGCAAAAGGCAGGCCCTGCCCTCAAGGAGCCTACGATCAACCAATGATACTAAAAGCAACAAACCCTTTTATTGGGGAACATTTTCTCTCCTAAAAGGGAATCACTATAAGAGCGACTGACCCATGAGAGACAAGAATGCAGCTACACTGGACTTGGGGTCAGGAAGAACTGAGTTCAAATCCTATTATTGATTAGTGTCCATATGTATGTAAGAATGAGAGGTATAGAGACAGAGACACAGAGAGAGGGAATGGGGGGCAGAGAAGGGGGAGGGAGAGAGAGAGAGAGAGAGAGAGAGAGAGAGAATCATTTAAATCCCCTGGGCCTCTGTTTCCTTACCTATAAAAGAAATGGGTTTGATTCAGCAATTTGAGGCCCAGAGAGGCTGACTTGCCCAAGGTCACACAGGCAATAATTAGCAATCTGGGATTTGAAATCTATGTCCTCATACTCCCAATCTGGCCTTCTTTTCCTCTGGGAGGATAGTCGATGACCTGGGAGCCACACCTCCCCATTATCCCCAGCATTAACATAAATTTCTTCATTCCATCAGTTAGTCATTCAGCAAGTATTTCTAAAGCACCTACTGAGTGGCCAGCATTGTGAGGACAGCCAGTTCAGCCGTCAAGTCCTTGCCCTTGTCTTTCCCCAGATTTGGATGCAGGCTCAGCACCCTGTGGACAATCCGATCTATCCCCTTTCCTTCAGAAGGTCAGCTCCTCAGGTTGAATGGGCACATTATCTTGGATGACTTCAAACCTCCCAAGAATGCCAGCAAATAAAAAAGCAGCTCCCTCCTGGCCTGCTGTGTCCCCTTGAGTGCCCTTGTCCTTCTCCAGATTTGGATAAAAACCACAGTGCCCCGTGAGCGGCCCAGTCTGGGCAGCTTTCATGGAGATATGGGTCCCTCCCCCTCCCAACATCTATTACCTGGGTTCAGGACAGCCTGACAGTAACTTGGTGTCTCCCCCCCCTCTCCCTCCTCTATCCCCAGGATGCAGATACATTGGCACCTTCTGGATAAGCTGGAAACTTTCTTCTCTTCCCCATGTTCCTCTCTCCTTCCCCAAGCCTCTTTACTTAAAAGCACCAGGGAAAGGGGGGAAGTGTATCAAGGGGCCTGAGAAGGGACTGAGGTCCCAGGGTATCTTCAACCAGGGTCTTGCAAACATTTTGTGCCCTTCAGCTCAAGAGTGTGAAAAGCTCATCACAAACACATTCTTGGCTTAAAACCATTGAACTGACCTGTGTCTTCAGTGACATCTTGACCCACTCAGGGTCTGACACCAACAATTCCATTTAATTTAATAGCATTTATTGAATGGCTGTTATGTGCTAGGCTGGGCATCGGGCATCAAAGACAAAATGAAAACTACCACCCCTCTTTAAGGAAATCATATCTTACCTAGGTCTGTATTCATTCCACAGACATTTATAGAGCAGCCCTGCCCTCAGGGAGTTTGTGTTTGACAGAATGAAAACAAAGCTGGGAGAGATCTAAGAGGGCATCTAGTCTGCCCCCTATTTTACAGATAAGGAAACTGAGGCACTAGGAAATTAAGTGGCCTTCTCAGGATCACACATAGTATTTGTCAGAAATGGGATTTAAGCCAAGGTCCTCAATTTCCCAAGGTAGTATTCTTTCTAGGACACCCCAGATCAGCAACTACAAAGCACAGCCAAAGCAATTTCAATTCCAAGGGAAAATTAATACAGGGGGAATTAGTAAGACTCATATAGGTGGTGGCACTTGAAGGGAGCTAGAGACTTGGAGATGTAAGCAAGGAGGGGGGGCATTCTAAGCATGGAGCACAGCCTGGGCAAAAGTACTGAGGCAGGAGATAATGGAATGTCATGTCCAGGGGACAGCAAAATAGACCAGCTCAGCTGGAGAACAAAGAGTGTGTGAGAAATGGGAAGAGTAATATTGGGCTAAATTGTGAAGAGCTTTAAGTGATAGACAGTGTTTCTAATCCCAGAAGCCATGAAGAGACACTGAAGCTCCTTCGGCAGAGGAGGGATGTGACTCAGAAAGATCGCTTGGGTAGGTCTGTGGAGGATGGACTAGAGAGGGGAGAGACAGGAGGAGGAAGGTCAGTTAGGAGGTTGCTGCAAAAATCCATCTGAAAGGTGATGATGATCTAAAGTGGGTGAGTGACCACATGAGAAGAAAGAATGGGAGGATCCAAGAGATGTACCCACTTTTTGGTAGAATCAGCAAAGTTTAATCAGTGCTGGATTGGGGAGGATGATTAAGGAGACTGAAGAGCTAAGGGTCATTCCAAGGCTGCAAATCTGAGTATTTGACAGCTGGCTCTAAATAAATGGGGAGGGTTAGATTTAAGGGGAAAACAAATGACTTGTTTTGGATATGCTAGAAGGCAACAGCATTTATTAAATGACTACTATATGCTAAGCCCTTCACAAACATTATCACTTCTGATTCTCACAACACCTCATAGGTAGGTGTTACTATTAATCCCCACTTTATGATTGAGGAAACTAAGGCATAGAGGGGTTAAGTGACTTGCCCAGGATCATACAGCTAGTAAATGTCTGAAGTGGGACTCCAGGCCCAGTGCTCTGTCCTCTGTGCTACCCACTTGCCTCTGAGCAGTTGAGTCTCAGAAAGCTATAGGACATAGGACATATTTGTGAATTTGTGTAGCAGCCAGGAAATGATGTGGGCCTGATGCTCAGGAAAGAAATGAAGGCTGGATATAGATTGGATAAAGATCTCTGAAAAGAGATGAATGAATGAATGAATGAATGAATGAATGAATGAATAGCATTTATTAAGTGTTAACTATATACCAGGTACTACAGATGTAAATACAAAAGGAAAGACAGACTCTTCCTCAAATATCTAACATTCTGATGGGAGAATCAACACATATAAAGGAGTGGTGGTCAGAAAGGGATAATGAGCTCTGGGGCTCACTCTCAATCTCTACAGGGACATACCACTTCTCCCCTCAAGATTCAAAGGACCACTCTGGGAGGCTGGGAGACTGTCTTTCTAATATCATTGCCAATTGTTACCTATCCAGTGCGTTCCCCCAAATATTCTTTGACCACTTTGACCACTCCCCATTATCAGGTAACTAGCTGATGTTGTCTCAATGTCTATTTGATCAGTTAACATCAATTAGTTTTTACAAAGGGGTATTTACTGAGAAAGTACAAGCAAGGTCTAAAGTATGAAAACATCCCTCCAATCGTCCCTGGAAAGAATTCGTATAACAGAGGTAGAAAAAGAGTGCATGTGGCTGCCAGGTGGGGAGAGTAGGCTTCTGGCTGCTACCATCACTACTACTTTTTCTCCCCCCACCCAAAGGTATAAAGTATTTCTTCTTCATCAATAAGAAAGAGAACTGTCATCTGTTTAAGCTTCTGTATGCACACTCAGTTGTATGTCAGATGCCAATTTAAAAGGCTTTTTGTTTGTCACCACACAATATGCAGACAGAAACATGCTCCGACCTAGGGAGAGGAAGGGCCTCTCCATCATTCCTCTTTAATGTTTCTGGAAGCAGCTTCATTGAGTCTCCACGTGAGAAAAGAGTGTGCATGGTCCAAGGGCTGAACTCTTCATTGACCAATCTCCCAACTCAATTATTTCTCTCTGTCCTGTGCCCCAAGTTTAAAATATGCCGTTCTTAGCAAATCAACTGTGGTATCTTTTAAATTTACTGTCCATAAATCTTAAACAGTTCTCTGGGGACCTAGTGAAACATAAGCATTGTTCTTTCACTTGTTTTCCCAGTGACATAAGGAGGAAAAGGCTCTAAACAGCCAATCTATCATAGGCCCATGTATGCAAGACTCTATCACCATTGCCCCAAATACAGAGTCCCTGGTGATAAAAGGATTAAGTTTTCTATGGTTTCTGGTCTAGGCACAAGGTGGCTGATGAAGACATGCCAGGGAGGTGATGACAGCTCAACCCACAGGAGCTGATGAAATCAGGCCCCTAGAGCTCTCAGTGAGGGAAGAGTCAGAGAGACAAGAAGAATGTTTCATGTCCAGGAGGCAGCTGGGGCACACATGCCCATAGCTACTGGTTATTCCCTAGCCCCCTCTAGGACAGGTAAAGATGGAGCCTTCATGCTGGCGTCAGAGCCACTGGGTGGAGTGAGAAGGAACACTATGGACAGAAGTAGCATTGTCTAGAGTGTCAGTGGTTCAGGAGGAGGGAGGTGTGAGAAAAGAGGAGGTGAGACAATGTCTGGGGAGCTTGAAGGCCAGACACTTGTGTGGGAGAGTTGGTGTGGACAAGAGAGGCTTAGTTCCTAGGTAAGTAGATAAGAGTGTATGAAGAATAGTGCAGCCATTGAATGTAGTGTATGAGAATCAGCGGGGGGGAGGAGGGAACGTAGCACAGGGGAGAGGGCATAGAATGGTCAGGACCCAGGTTCAGATCCTCTTATATGATGATGGTGGTGGTGACTAGATGAGAATCTATGATCCTGACTCACCTTGTCACTCTGGGCCTCAGTTTCTCCTCTATAAAATGAGTTTGCATCATTCGACCTCAACTGCCTTCCAGTTCTAATGATCCTAAGTCAAGGCCTTTGTGCCTCGGGTTCCTCTTCTGTAAGATGAGGGGGTTGAATTAGGTGACTTCAAAGATCCCTTCCAGCCCTGAACCAAAAGGCAGCATGCAGGGCTCTAAACCAAGACTATGAAGGCTGAAAATTTCCGTGCATGTGCTGGGGCCAGCAACCATGAGTACAAGGAATGTTCAGTGTGAGGAGGAGATGGTGGCTAGATTGGGCTGGATTTGCATCCCAGTTTCCTCCTGGATATAGTTCTTCCAGTAAAGGGGAGCCCTGGGGAAGGGCCAGTGGGCAGCTTCATTCCTGTTCCACTGGTCTGAATGGGCATTTTTCTGTAGGCCCTGCACTGCTCAAAGGGTAGTGCAGCACAAATCAACCCAGTGTTTAGGGCCTAAGTGAGTTTGAATGGGATCATGACCTCTTCTGTATAAAATCCTGCAAAACCTAGGGCTTCAGACTGGATGATCCATCAAAAATGAACAATCAAAGAAGGCTTCTTGGAGGAGGTTCATCAGAAGCAGCTTCTCACAGTAGGGAAAACTATGGACTTTATGCACACAGAGGAGAAGGGAGGGAATCTAAGGTAACATGAAGACAGGCAGGAAGTTGTACATGGGCTCAGTAAAGGGGTGATCTGCCTGAAAATGAGGGAAATGGGCCAGGTGTAATGGACATGGCAGACCCCTCCAGTATCTTTGCCAAGAAAACCCTGGGTGGGGTCATGGGGAATTTGTAATTGAAAGGCATTTAGGAGTCAGTGGGAGTCTGGGCAGGAGAGGAGGGCGGGCATGGATTAGGGTGGACGTCAGCCTCCCTCCTCTCTATCATTTGTTCCCTTAGTGTTATGGAAAAACTTTGGCGCCAGAGGCCTTAAGGCCAAATGCCAGCACCACCATTTTCTAGGTCACTGGACCTTGGTTTCTTCATCTGTCAAAGGACATTAGACTAGATGACTCCGAACGCCCTTCTAGCTCTAAGTTAATGGAGCTAGGACTGTATGTGTTGTGTGGCTTTCCTCTGGACCTCAATTTCCTTATATGTATAAAGGGAAAGACTGTTGCTCAGTTGTGTCCAACCCTTTGTGATGCCATTTGGGTTTTGTTTTGTTTTGCTTTTTGTGGCAGAGATGCTGGAATGGTTTGCCATTTCCTTCTCCAGCTCATTTCACAGACTTGGAAACAGAGGCAAACAGAGTTAAGTGACTAGCCTAGGGCACACCGCTGCTAACTATCTAAGGCCAGATTTGAACTCAGGTCTTCCAGACCCCTGGCCTTGTGTTCTATCCACTGAGCCACCTTGCCGCTTTTTTTCAGACTTTGGAATACTCTATAAAGATCAGGTTTCTGATACCATAATTATCCTCTTCTAACAAGATTCAGTCAGTCTTCCGGCAGCTAGGGGGTGAATAGAGCATTCTGCCTGGAGACTGAGCTGAGTTCAAATCCAGCCTCAGACAATTACTAACTTCATGCCCCTGTGGCACATTTCTTAACTTCTGTCTGCCTCAGTTTCCTCCTCTCCCCTACGAATTGGAGATAATGAAAGCAATTACTTGCCAAGATTGTTCTGGGAATAAAATGAGATAATAATTGTAAAGAGATTTGCAAACCTTAAAGCCGTCTTGGGGAGCAAACAGATGAAATGCTGGCTTTCTCTTTTCCTTGTGTCGCCTATGCAGTCATGCGATTATTAAAGGAAGAATGGTCAATTCTTGGGTCTTAATTTGCCCAGTTGAGCAATTCCAGGTGTGTCCATCCAGGAGTCCATGAAACCAAAGCTGCAGGGCAGGATGAGTGGGCAGGTGGGCTCCCCTGAGCACCCCCCGCAGCATGTTCTGCCATGTTAGATGGGCATGCTTGGACTGGGAGCCATGTAGAGATCACATTTTCCTGTTTCTGATTCTTAATCACCTTTCTGCCTCAAAAACACCACTAGACTGTCATAAATCTTATCCAGGAATCTGCTGTCCAGAGCACCTTGTCAGCTTTTGCATCTGTTAGCTTGTATTTGGCCCTGCTCCTGGAGCAGGGTAATGAGGAATTTACAGGGAAGGGGGAAGGGGGGAGAGATAGAGAAAGAAAAAGCTGTGAAGCCCATGGCCCTTTGAAAACTCCAACTATGGCGTGTTTCCTTGGCCTTGTTAGGAAGAGACCAGTTAAAGGGGAGCTGGGAGGGGAAAGACAGTGTTTTGCTTTATTTTCCCCCTCCTGATGTTCTTGGCACAGGTTCAGTAGTTTAGGGGGGGGGGTTGTTGTGTTTTTAAAAAATAAGTAGGAAAATAGAAAGGCTGAAAAGCAGATTTCATCAGATGGTTTCATTGTGTGGGATATGTGCCCAGGAGGAAAACATCTGATGTAGAGATGTCAGTGCAACCGTGTGTTTGCATGGGGATCCTGGAGCCATGGGATCATGAATTTAGACCAGGGAAGGATTTAAAGAATCAATTCTAACACTCCTGTTTAAAAGAAAAGGAACGTGAGGTCCTAAGATTGGGGAGTCTGCTCTGGAAGGGACCTTGGAGGCTGCACAGATTCTGAGCTCCTCACCTCTTCTGGCATCCCCCATGCTTAGTACAGGTGCTTGGTACATAGTAGGGGTAATTAAATGTTATTGACTGACTGTAGTATAGTCCAACCACCCTAGAAACTAAGGTCCAGCCAGAATCATATATTGATGGTCAGAGGTCATGGGATCATAGATTGAAATCTAAAAGAGACCTCAGAGGCCTATATAGTCCAGCCCACTCATTTCCAGAGGAGGAAACTGGGGTCCAGAGATCATGAGATCCTACATTCAGGGCTAGAAGGACCTCATCTAGTCCCACCTTCTCATCTGACAAATTAGAAAATGGTGACCTAGGGAAAAGAAGTGAAAAGTTGGAGGGAGGGAGAAGACTCCCTGAATATATCCCCCAACCAAATATCATCAAATATGTCTACAAAATAGGGAAAAGAGGAGTAGAGATGCCTAGAAATTAGACAAAATTCTCCCAAAAAGTTATTTTTAAATTCAAAAGTTAACTATTAAACCCATGACTTCAAAAAGTCAGACAATTAGTCAGCAAGCCCTTATTATGTGTTTCCAATATGCCAGGCACTGTACTAATTGAGGAAGATACAAGAAACATTCAAAAAATGATCCCTGCCCTGAAGCTCACAATCTATTGAAGGAGACAACAGAAAAAATTGTACAAATTAGAAGCAGACAGACAGAGATGGATGGACAGATAGATAGATAGATGGATAGATAGATAGATAGATAGATAGATAGATAGATAGATAGATAGATAGATGGATGGATGGATAGATGGACAGATGGATGGATGGATAGATGGACGGATGGATGGATGGATGGATGGATGCATGGATGCATGGATGCATGGATGGATGGATAGACAAATGGATAGACAGATAAAATGGAAATGGAAATTCTCAGAGAGAATATTGTCTTTAAACAAATACAGAACAGATGGAGAGTAAGCAAGGTCAACTCGAGATCCTGGTACAAGAAGCCATTCTGATCTCACCAACATCACTGAGACTTAGTAGGATGGAACCTATTACTGGAATGTGGCTATATACTTTATTGTGAAGGAACAAAATAGATAAAGGGGGCAAGAAGAGGAGACTGTGGCGTTATAATATAAACTAAGATTTATTCATTTCTGAAAATGCAAGAATCATGAGGGAGGGCATTTGGATTAAGATCAGTGAAAGGAGAAACAAAGTGACTTTGTCACCAAGGTCTACCACACCACCTGGACAGAAAGATAAAATAGATGAGATATTTGGGAAACAGGTAGTAAGCCTGGAATGGAGGTATGGTGGCGCAGTGATGGGCATTTGCAGTTATCTAGACATCTTTTTCCTCTTCTTTGTCATTTCCCTTTCCCTCTCTTCCCTCAAGAGAAGCTATTAACTGACCTTTCTTTCGCCTCAACCCATGATATAAGGTAAAGAGTTCTGGATCTCAAATCAAAAGACCCACTGGTTTCAAATTGCAGCTCTAATTCTGTGACTTTAGACAAGTCACTTAACCACCTTGGGGCCCCAGTTTCCTCCTCTGTAAATGAAAGGTAGGACTAGATAACATCTAAAGTCTCTTCTGTCTACAAAGTGATAATTCTATGAACTCTGTCATCAATGCTAATTTTTCCTTCAGTGCCGTTATCAGGTCCTGCTAGAGACAATATGCCTTTCTGTAGTGCCAAGTTCCCTCTAGTGTAACATTCCCCAGTAATGGGATGTATACACTAGCACTATTATGCTCTTCCCTTAGATCTCATTTCTCCTATTGGACCACAAGGAGCCTGCCACAACTATTAGAGAACATCTCTGTGCTAGTCTTTGCTGCTTATACTCTCATCTTTAAAGACATTATTGTCTTTGCTTTGTGGTATGTGGCTAATAAAGAGCTGAGACAGAGACAGAGACAGAGAGACAGAGAGGGGCAGAGACAGAGATTTGTCCTATGATTTCCATTGATATAGGAAGGCAACCAGAGAAGAAATTCTTGTCCTGGGCTTCTGATTGGTGAGCATTCATCTTATCTTATCTGGACCAGACCCACCTTGCTACTTCCTAAACGTCTTCAAGCCATATCAAAGTACCAGTCTTCCTCACAATGCCCTACCCTCCACCAAATCCTTCACCCAGCTTTCTACTTCTCGCTCTTAAAACAATAATCAAATCAACTGCCACCATTCTACACTACATGGTAAGGACCTGTCTATCAATTGCCCTGTGGCTTCACTGTGACTTGCCTATCCTAAAAATTTCTCCCTGGCTACCACTGTCATATATTTTGTCAGTCCCTATCAGAATGTAAGCTCCTTGAGGGCAGGACTTGCCTTTTGTATTTGTGTCCCCTCAATTCATCAAATATCATTTATTTCTTTCCTTCCTTCTTTCTTTTTTCTTCCTCCATTTCTTCCTTTCTTATTTCTTTTTTTTAAATAATTCTTTTGTTCATTCACTGTTCTACCCTCTCCAAAAAACCAGTGAAATTGCCTACCTCTGTTAACCCTCTAAATGAACTGTATTTTTCCCTAAAACTTCCAAAAGCCATGCCCAGTGAAAACTATAGAATCAAGCTCCATCTGGCTGAGTCCCAGGTGACTGATGGGTTAGATGTCAGTACCAGACAGTAGTTAAGGACTTTGGGAAGGAGCTTCTTTTATTTTGGGTACCAGGGGACCTGTTCGTGTTCAGCAGTGATAAAACACTTGGTGACTTCATAGAAGGAGAGGAAGTATGGCGCAAAGGATAGAGGGGTTGGGAAGACCTGACCTTAGACTCTGCCTTTGCTGTTTGCTAAATGTTAGAGCACAGAATTTGCAAGTCTGTCCTCTGCTCTGCACATTCCGAGCTCCGGCTACCCTGGCCTCCTTGCAGGCTGCTTGATCATCTGAAAGCTACATACCTTTGCCCTGACTGCCCCACCTGTACCAGTCCCTCACCTCCACCTCTTAGATTCCTTCACTTCCAAATCCTGCCTTCCGCAGGAGGTTTTCTCCTCCCCCACCCCCAGCACCTCCCCTCTAAGGGAAGACTATTCTCCATCTAACCCTAATGCCTAGATCTCATATGCACAGTTATTTAAACATTGCCTTCTTTTGAATGAGAGTCTGAGGATTGGGATAATGTTTGCCTTTCTTCGTATCCTCAGTGCTTAGTATACAGTAAGTATTTAATAAATACATTGTCTCTCTTGAGCCTCAACTTACTCAACTGCAAAATGGGACTAGGGAATAACAATAGCACACACACACCTCAGGGTTGTTGTAAGGACCAACTGAGATTTTACATATGTGTGTATGTATATACACACTCTGCCATTGCATAGACCTATATGTGTGTGTGTGTATATATATATATATATATATATATATATATGTATATATAATCTGCTTATGCATTGATAAGTATAGACCTATATGTGTTTATGTATGTGTGTATATACTTATTATTATATATAGTATACATGGTGTATCTGTGCATATATACCTGCATGCACACATCCATACATATTGTGTGTGTGTGTGTGTGTGTATATATATATATAATATATAAATGCTGATTGATTGATTGATTGATTACCTCCTATTAACAGAAGTCGAGTCCCACATGAAGGCTCAGGAAAAATTATTGTCATTTGAGTGCTCCTGTTAAATGGGGGTCAGCTAATGAAGGGTTAACAAAAAATGACAGACACTAGGAAGAATAGAAAACAAGAGCTTATTCAGTGGCACTACATGAGTACAGAGAACCATTGATCCTGTTTTACATGTCCCAGTTCTTAAATTCTTTCTGAAGCGGCATATTTTTCAAAGTCCTCATCGTCATGGTCATACTGCTCTGAAAGCTCCCTGGTTTCTCCATGACTTCTGAAAATATGGCACCCAGAAGTCAAGAAAATACCCCATCAATGCTAGCTAATTTAAACCTGTGTGTAGCTGGGAAGTGCCAACTGGGCATTTCCTTTGAGATACAATGAGAAATGTGAGTTTGCTCTTGTTAAAGAGAGCACCCAGCCCCAAGGCCCCCTGAAGAGACCCTGTAAGAAATTCTAGTGCCAGAGGTGGAGCCAAGATGGCAGCATAGAAGCAGGAAAACTTTGTGGCTCCCCCCATAGCCACCTCAAATATCTATAAATTATGACTCTAAACAAACTTTAGAGCTACAGAACCCACAAAATGACAGAAACAAAGCTCTTGCTGAAGGCAGCCCAGCGGGTGAACAGGAAGGGTTCATTGCAGCCCTCTGGGAGCAGAGGAGCCCATGGTTTTAGCCCCAGGGCAGCCCCATCAGTTGTGGCAGGAGAGACTTCAGGAGAGTGGATTGACAACAGCTGTGGCCATGTCCAGAATTATCATCCCATAAATGCCAAAAAGAAAAAGTGAGAGGTCAGTGTGGACTTTGAGAACAGGGGGACCAAGAATGTGGTCTGGTCTCTGCCCCTGGAAGGGAGGAGCAGCTCAGGCATGGTGGGTGTGCAGCCACCTCCATGTGATTACTTCAGAGCTCCTGGCATTCAGATCATAGGGGAACCAATTGACCATTCTGATGGGTAATTGCTCTTGCTTTAACCTGCTTGGATCTGGATCTCTGTCTTGGGTAGAGGTCCTGGGGTGTGTGACCATGTGCCAGAGCCTGTGGAGGCTTCAAAGAGCACCCAGCTAATAGCTGCAGCAGTTGTGAAAACCCCAGCAACTTGGGACAAAGCTCTCCTCTAGAAGCAGAGTTCCACTGTGGCAAAAAGCTCATAATTGAGTAATTGAGTAGCAATATGAGCAAGCAAAGGAAACAAAGCAAGCACAGCCATCCAACTTTAGATTCCTTTTTTGGGGACAAAAAGGATCAAAGCATGGAACAGCAGGAAGACAATGAAGTTAGAACTCTTGCACCAAAAGCTTCCAAGAAAAATGTGAAGCAGTTACAAGCCATAGACGAGCTTTAAAAGGATTCTGAAAACCAAATAAGAGAAGTGGAGGAAAAATTGGGAAGAGAAATGAGAATGATGCAGGAAAATCATGAAAAGAGAGTCAACAACCTGACTGAAGAAAATAACACCTTAAAAAATAGACTAACTCAAATGGCAAAAGAAGCTCAAAAAGCCAATGAGAAGAAGAATGCCTTAAAAAGCCAAATTTGCCATATGGGAAAAGAATCTCAAAAGCTCACTAAAGAGAATAATTCCTTCAGAATTAGATTGGAGCAGACAGAAGCTAATGACTTTATGGGAAATCAAGATACTATTAAACAGATCTAAACAAATGAAAAAATAGAAGGCAATGTGAAATATATCATTGGAAAAACTACTGACCTGGAAAAGAGATCCAGGAGAGACAATTTAAAAATTATTGGACTACCTGAAATCCATGATCAAAAAAAGAACCTAGAAATCATCCTTAAAGAAATTCTCAAGGAAAATTACCCTGATGTTTTAGAACCAGAGGGCAAAATAGAGGTTGAAAGAACTAAAAAATCACCTCTTGAAAAAGATCCCAAAAAGAAAACTCCTAGGAATGTTATAGCCAGGTTCCAGAGTTCCCAAATCAAGGAGAAAATATTACAAACAACCAAGAAGAAACTATTTGAATACTGTGGAAACACAATCAGGATAACACAGGATCTGGCAGCTTCTACAATGAGGGATAGAAGGGCTTGGAATATGATATTCTGGGCATCAAAGGATCTAGGATTAAAACCAAGAATCACCTACCCAGCAAAACTGAGTATAATGTTTCAGGAGACAATATGGTCATTCAATGAAATAGAGGACTTTCAAGATTTCTTGATGGAAAAAAAAAACAGAGTTGAATAGAAAATTTGACATTCAAATAAAAGAAGTAAAAGAAGCATGAGAAGGTAAACAGGGAAAAGAAATCATAAGGAATTTATCAAAATTGAACTATTTATACTTACATGGAAAAATGATAATTGCAACTTATGAAACTTCTCAGTATGAGGATAGATGGAAGGGAATATACATGTGTGTATATATATATGTATATATACATACATAGATATGCATACATAGATATATGTCAATATAGGAGGATATATGGGCATATGAATACATATGTGAGTATGTGTATATGTGTACAGGTACACATATACAGAGGACACAGGATCAATTGAATAGGAAGGGATGATACTTAAAAGGTGAAATTGAGA
>CM053597.1:237076969-237125361 GCA_028646575.1 Pseudocheirus occidentalis | reverse complement strand
AATTAAACGGGTTGGGGGAGCACTTCTCCAGCAGTACATGAAGCCAGCCAGTAAGACTGAAGTTAATGAGGAAATGAAGAAAAAGAACGCCCCAGGAGGGCTCATCTAGTGCATCTCTTTCCCTGCTTAGAGCCCATTTCTTTGCACAGCTCAGCAAGCCTGGATTCCGCGCACCCCAGACCTATAAGAAAATTCCACAGCGAAAGGTATTTAGCTGTCAGCAAAAATATACTGTAGATTTATGGGTCCTGAGGAACAAGGGAAAGTAAATGCCATATAATTTTATTTCTTTCTTTCTTTTAAGGAATGAGTGATGCTGTTGGCTTTGGTCCCTTCTCAGTATCTTCACTTGATGAAATAATGGTAGTGGGAGTCAAGCTGTCTGTTTCAGACAGACAGAAGGCTCTGAAGGTATCCTTGACATTAGAGGGGTCATGGGAGTGTTGGCCTTGAGGTCACCTGGGACAATAATGCAGGGGCCTCCTTCCTTCTGGCCAGTTAGGATAGAGGAAGGGACAAGCCCCAGCCTTTGTAAATAGTTCCCTTGAGAGGACCCAGGTGAACTTTATCTCACAGCTCAGGTCAACTCTGCTTGCCTCCAAAGTGGGGTGGGATACACCATGCATCTCCTCTCATTCAGTGCCCTTTGTGGGGTACCTTTCTGGAAAGCAAAACAATATAGTAGCCAAATAGCCCCTGACCCCAGTTTGCTTACATTCTATCAGGGAGACAACATGTGTATGTATGCACACAGGAAACAAATTCAGTGTACTTTGGGGATACGTTGAATCCTCCTAATAGAATGTAAGCTCCATGAGGGCAAGGACTTTTTCAGTTTTGCCTTTGAATCCCCAGTGGCTAGCACATAGCCTTCCATACAATAGGTGCTTAATAAATACTTGCTGATTTAAGGTACCTTGCAGCTCTAAGTCTATGATTCTATGAACCCCTACAAGTAAAAGCTCCTTGAGAGCAGGAACTGTTCCATTTTTGTTTTTGTATTCCCAGTGTTAATCACAGTGCCTGGCACACAAAACGCTTCCTGTTGGACTGGTTTAAGGTCCCTTTGGCTCTTAGTCTATGGCTCTATGAATCCCTATAAAGCAGAAGCTCTTTGAGGGCAGGGTCTCCTTTGCTTTTGTCTTTGTTTCCCTAATGCTTAGCACAGTGCCTGGCACATAGTAGGTGTTTAATGAATGCTTGCTGAACTGGACTGAATCAAATGTTTCAGCAGGAATCAGAAAAAAAGCTAAGAGTGATTGATGTGAAGGCAAACAACATCTGTATCCACTGACCTGTGGTCAGAAACAAGCCTCTTCCTCCTCCTTGTGATGAAGTCCTAGGCAACTGAGTCCAAAAGCTATCAGCTGCATCCTGCAAAGATGGGAGGTCTTAAAAGCCCTCCCCCTGGCAAGTGCAGAAGGATTTTCTGTGGTTGTGTGCTATCAGGCAAGCACCTGTCAAAACTTGCCTTGTCTTCCCTTCTTGCCAACTTGGCACTAATTGGCAATCAATGTTATGTGTTAGAACAACCAAGGGACGCTCAATATATTCTTCTGCTTTTTGCCTTGGGTTTGCAGCTGCCCCTGGCCCTCTGAACACAATTCAGTTTTCTTTTCCTGCCTTTCAGGTCTTTCTGGGATTGCCCAGAGGAAAGGGCTCTGAGCTGGAAAACAGGTGACTTGGGATTGAGTCCAGGCTAAGTTCCTTGATGCATAGAATCTTAAATCTAGACCTTGGAGTCATCTGGCCCAACTCCCTTCATTTGGCAGACGGAAATACTGAGACCCAGGGAGGTGGTGACCTGCTCAAGGTTATACAATTGGTGTCAGAGACAGGATTTGAATCTAGGGCTTCCTTAAGCACCCCAAGTTCAGCACTCTACCCACCACACCAAGTTGCCTCTTGCTGGGTGGAGACTGGGGGAGCTACTTAATTTTTCTGTTTAAATTTATATAAAAATAATACCATTTCCCTCATTCCTCATGGTTGGGAGAGGTCATTCTTCCCAATGGCTTCATGTAAGTAGGTTTCCATTGAGTAATTCGTTCCATTTTACAGATGAGGAAACAGAGGCTCATGATCACATGACTCAGTTCTTAGCCAGGATTCAAACAAGTCCCTCCTCACTTTGGGTTCAGCATTCTTTCTACCATAACCTGTTACCTTCTTTATCTGGCAGCTAGGTGGCACACTGGGATCAAAGTCAGGAAGACACTAACTCTAACTCTGGGCAAGTCACTTAACCTCTTTGCCTCAGTTTCTTCAAATGTAAAAATGGAGATACTAATAGCGCCTACTTCCCCAGGTTATTATGAGGATCACATAAGATAATATTTGTAAAGCGCGTAACCCAGTGCCTGGCATATAGTGAGAGTTATGTCTGTGCTATCTACTATCTATAAAATGGGTATAGGAAGTGCCTAATAAATGACTGCTCTTCTCTGCCTCTAAGAATTCCTAGTGTCTTTCAAAGCTCAGCTTAAGTACTTCTGATGTGAAGCTTCATTTGATTTCTGAAGCTGCTGCTGCTCCTTCTCCAAGAATATTCTGTCTACACTTACGTTGGTAGTTGAGTGGCATGGGGCCTGGAGTCAGGAAGACCTGAGTTTAGATCTGACCAAAGACACTCACTAGCTGTGTGATCTTGGGCAAGTCATTTCACACTGTTTGTCTCAGTGTTCTCATCTGTAAAATGAGCTGGAGAAGGAAATGGCAAACCTTCCAGTATCTCTACCAACAAAACCCCAAAGCGGGTCACAAAGAGTTGGATGTGGCTGAAAATGACTGAACAACAATAAACTTTATTTTACATTGTTTTATACATTGTCTGCTATAAACTATAAGTTCCTCAAGGGTAGGGATTGTTCAGTTTTGTCTTTGTATTTCTCTAGAGCCTGGCACAGTGATGTCTGCCTATCCATATACTCATCTGTCTGTCTCCATCCGTCTATCCGTCCATCCGCCTGCCTTTCCATTTCTGTGTCTGTCTATCTATCCATCCATCCATCTCTCCTATCTCTGTCTCTGTCTCTCTCTGGACTATTTGTGCGCCACCTGTAGTAGAACATTCCAAGCTCATATTGGTCTGATCAGTCACAGTCAGACACACTAAAACTTGACTCTAACATGATGATGTTATTTTGGTCCTCTTCAAGAGTGAAGGACAACAACCAATCATTTATTCCCCCCCCACCCCACCCTCCACCCCGCCACCTCTTTCTCCCTATCTATCTACCTATTTATCTTTACCAATGTCAAAATTGTATCATTGACAGACTCAGATTCCAAGGCTTTTTCCATGATGAAAACCAAATGTTTTTTGCAAACAAAGCCATTTTTTTAACTTCGAGACTGTTTACATACTTTGTTTCTCCCAAGGTTCTCAACCTTTCCTTAAAGACATTTCTTTCTGAACAAAATCCTGACAAGGAGCCCACATGTGACTCTAAGGATCCAGGTTGGTCCTGGGGCTGGGTTGGGAGGCACCCCCTGCCCTCTTTGTAGGTAGGGAGCTAGGGGCTAGAATGCTGTAGCTGAAAGAGCCCTTTGGGGATGTCTAGTCCAGCCTCTTCATTTTGCAGAAGAGGAAAATGAAGCATGGAGTGACTGAATCACTTGGCAGAAGAGACAGGGACAGGAGTCAAACCCTTCAGCTCCAGAACGGGGGTCTATCTCTCACACCAGGCATTTTTGAACCTGAGACTTCTTTCTTTTTGCTGTCAGCAACCTCTGTAGGGGTTAAAACCAGCCTTGAGATGACTGGGTTGGAGCGTATGACAAATTAAATCACTTTTCTTGTATATGTTCAAATTATCTTAGAGAAACAGCAATGTAAATGAACATGTTTGCCTTCCCTTACCACTTTCTGTTCAGGCCTGAGTTTTTCCCTGATGGCTGAGGGAATACCTAGGGTTGTTTAATTTGCATTTTTATTGGGGAGTCCTAGATGTCTAATTTCATTGATATGGAGAACTCCTCTGTCACAGAAGATAGGCCCTTGTTCTTCACCTTCATGGCGCTGGGGAGTCACCTGGGAGGTTATTGCAAGATTAGTCCAGCTGTGTCCAGGGCAAGACTCTAATCCAGGGTCTTCCTGGTCCAGAGGCCAGCTTTCTCCTTAGGTAATTACTATTGCTTTGGGGTATTTCCCCTTCACACATACCCATAGTTGTCTGTTTTGCTTGTATTCCATACAAATTACTTTTTATTTCTTTTGTACACCTTTGGCTCCTTATCTAGATACCTGTCCCTTGCCTCTCCTCCCCACAGAGTTTAGATTCCATTCAGGCAGGGGCTTGGAATCATAGGCCCAGAGTTAGTAGGGACCTGAGAGGCCATATGGTGTAACCCCTTAATTTTATAGGTGAGGAAGCTGAGCCCCAGGGGAAATGACTTGCCTAAGGTCACATAAGCAGGAAACATCAAGAGGAGTGATTCGAACCCAAGTATTCTCACTACAGAGTTCTTTCCTCTGTAGCCCACTCAGGTGGGAGGGATGGCGGAGGATCTCTCCTGAGATTCCCTCGTCTGATAGATAAGGAAATGGGGGTCTACTGGGCCAGCATCTCACAGGCAGGGATGCAAACCCAGGGCCTCAGGCTCCAAAGCCCACACACTTTCTGCTGAAATAATAACAGCTGTTGTCGTGTTTGTCCTTCATTCTCAAAGAGGACCGTGGCATCAGGGAATGATGACATGACTTGCAGTTGACTTTGATTTGAGTGAGGGAGGGCTAGCGTTTATGTGACACAGTGCTTACAAACATTGTCTCATTTGGTCCTCACAACAACCCTGGGAGGTAGGTGCTACTATTTTACAGATGAAAAAAACTGGGGCAGACAGAGATTGAGTCCCTTGGCCAGGGTCTGACCTCCAGTGAATGAGGACTGGAGCCCTGAGTCCCGGTCCAGGGCTCTGTTCACTGTGCCACCCAGATACCATGCTTTGCGGCCCTCCTGCTACCCACTGTCTGGACTGGCTGCTGGACCTTAATAAATGCTTGTTAAATGACTGACAGAATGAATCAAACCATCGTCATCCCACTCGTAAATTCTGGGGCTGATTTCACCTTTTAAGTTCTTAGGTGGCTAATTGGGAGCTAAGGCTAGAAAACAGGGGGTACTTAATGACAGTGGCCAAAGAACCTGGGGCAGGATCAGCGCCTTATGGTGGAGGGGCCCAGCCTACATCTGCATCACAAAGACCGGGTTTGCCTTTGGTATTAGGAACTCCAGAATCAGATCATGAGGTTTTCATTTTTTTCCAAGACCTGTGTGTGTTTTCAAACATGAAAAGAAAACCCAATAGCCTGAGAGGAATTTAAAGCACTGAGAAGGTTCAGCAATGAAAGCCAAAGGTATGGAAAAGCTGGAACAAGGGAAATCTCACCCGGGTGCTCAGGGCCTGCAAAATCCATAAAACCCTTCCAGGAGAAACAAAACCAGGCCGACACAAGGGTGCAGCCACCCAGGCTCATGAGGTGCGTGTGTGTGTGTGTGTGTGTGTGTGTGTGTGTGCCACGCGCACCTCCCCCCCACTCCCGGGCACACACACACCCCCTCACACACACCCTTTCTCACTCCCCCACATGCACTCATACGCACACTCAGGCACATCCACTCCCCTCACACCTACACACACACTCACCCACATGCACACACACCTACACACACTCACGCAATGCACACTCACACATACTCACATACACACACTTACACCCCCTCTCACACACCCCACGTGCACACTCACACATGCACACACTCCCCCAGCTACACACACACACACTCATGCAAACTCACACACTCATAATCACATGCACTTGAGTATGCACACATGTTCATGCACTCATACACACAATACACATATTTACACACACACTCACACATTTACACACTCCCATTCACACACACACTCCCATACATGCACATTCACACATACACACACTCATATACACATTTACACACTCCTATTCATACACACTCGCATTCACAATACACTTACACATATAATCTCATTTACACACTCCCATTCACATACATACACAGTTATGTACATTCCCACATACACTCCCATTCACTCACAGATACACTCACATACACACCTATTCATATATACACTCACATTCATTCACAGACACACACACTCATACTCACACACTCACATACATACATTTCCATTACACTCACATTGTACTACTCCTTTGTGTGGGATACCATCACCTGGGGCTCCTACCTGCCCAGGACAGGGCCATGATTGGCCAATGAACATGATCCTATCACTCTCCCCCCCCCCCCAAAAAGGTGGTGCTTACCTTTCGATCTGAAGAGTGACTTTGGAAGGTTCCACATTGGGGTTCTCCCACTCCATCTGGGGGCAGTGCATGAAATAGCAGAGGGTATACAGCGCCTCAGGCTCCCAGTACAGTGCCCCCTGTTTCTGGTGCATCGGCGTACCATTGCCATGCTGTTTGGCATGGAGGGGCTGCAGATGATGCATGGCTCTGGATACCAGGTCACCTGAGGGAGGAAGTTAGAGGGAATGGTCATGGGCCTGGAGCTGGAAGGGTCATCACATGGAGAATGCCAGCCCTGTCCTCTCATCTTCTAGGTGGGCAAACCAAGGCTTATGTGGGGCATAAATCAGAGCCAGAAGGGACCTCAGATGCTATCGATTCCAACCCCTCATTTTTATAGATGAGAAAACTGAGGCCCCAGGAGGGTCATCCAATCATTGACCCTGAGCTGGAAGAGACCTCAGGTCATCAAGTCCAATCCCTGCATCTTATAAATTTGTAAACTGAGGCCCTGGGAGTCCAATTTGTCCAAGGTCACTTATGTAATAAATGCAATAAATAGGAATTAAATCATGAGAGCATAGATCTAGGGCTCTAAGGAATCTCATAGGCTATCTACTCCAGCTCCCTCATTTTCCAGAAGAGGAAACTGAGGCCCAGAGCAGTGGATCTAGGGTCCCACAGATAGTAAAAGCCAGACGAAGGATCTGAACTCAGGTTCTCTGTCCCCAGTGTCTCTCCACAGCACTGAATACTTTCAAGGTACCCATCTTGCAAATGCAAATAGACATCATTGTCTTATATACAAAGAATTTTTTTTGGAAGGAGGAAGGCAAGGCAATTTGGGGTTGAGTGACCTGCCCAAGGTCACACAGCTAGGAAGTGTCAAGCGGCTGAGGCTGGATTTGAACTCAGGTCCTCCTGACTCCAGGACTAGTGCTCTTTTCATCATGCCACCTACCTGCCCCATGATTTTCTTTAAAAATGATTATATTTTCCAGAATTCCAGCTCAGGCAATCCTGGATCACCCCATCAACCTCTAAGTCACAGATGAGAAATAAACTGATAAGTTGAGGTCATGTTGGAGCTTAATTCATGTTTATAGACTGGCCTCAGCAGACACAGTAAATTCCTAACAGTGCTGGAACTCCAGTACAATTCTCCCGTCCCCTTGGTCAGTAAACATTGGCTTGTCCAGTTTTGCTTTTGTCCTTTGAACTGTACTATCTTGAGAGGATGAGAAAAATGTCTCATTTGAAGAGGATAAAAAAAATCTCTCCTGGGGAAAGTGGGAGGGAGGGGAGATGGGGTATGCGGAAAGGGTCTCCTTTGAATCGGTTCAGTATAAGGGACATAAACAATCCTTGGAATCCCTGGGTAGGCTCTGGTCTTGCTTCCTCTTACCTATGCCCTACCAGACTCTGAATTCAAGCCTTTCCTCCCCCCTAAAATACAAAATGGAAAGGATCAGGTCTTCTCCACTTGTCAAGGATGCTGTGGAGGTCAGGTTGGACCAGATGCTCTCCAAGGTTTACTTCAAAACCCTGAGACACAGTGGAATTCTAATGGGAAGATTGTGTAAGCTTCAAACAGTCACTAGATAGAAACTCCTAGCAATCAGATACTGCAGAATCTGTGATGGGGTTGGGAGGAGGGAGGCCAAAGGGATGAAGTTAAGAATGAGTTAACTCTTGAGTGACTAAAGATGAGCCATCAAAAATTATTTGAGAGTCACTGCTCAGAAGCTCCATTTTGGGGGCTCCGTTGGTACTAATCAACAAAGATAATTATGAAGTCAGAGGTCATTTGGAATTGGGGGGGGGGGAGGAAAAGATACTGCAGTATTGCCATATCCTTCTCCAGCTCATTTTCCAGTCGAAGAAATTGAGGCCAACAGGGTGAAGTGACTCACCCAGCCAGTAAGTACCTGAGGCCAGATTTGAACTCACAAAGGTAAGTTTTCCTAATTCCAGGCCCAGCACTCTCTCCACTATACCACCTTTGTATACCCGCATTTGCCTTCAAAAACTGGACTAAGAATAGTTAAGTAACTTTTCCAAGGTCACACAGCCAGGAAAGGTCAGAGCCACAATTCCTACTCCAAACCCAGGGCTCTTTCCTGGACACCAAATTGTCTTTCCGAGACAAGGCAGACTGGGCTGATGGAAGACGGACACTTTCTAATATTGCTTTGTATAAATGTACATCTTTTAGTGCCAGAAAAATCCTGTTTTCCTCAGGCCGAAGGTATTTATTTTGTGATAAGTCAGGCTGCAGGTATTATAGCAAAAGCTAAGAGCCTCTGATGGACAGCAACACACAGGGTGTCCTTCAGGGCTAATACAGGGTCAGAAACAGTGTGGAGGGAAAGAGCTTGAAATGCAGAGGATTGCAGGGAAAGAGGGGGAGAGAGGCCCTAAGCCCCCAAACCAATTCAGCTGGGATGCTCTCCAAGACTCCTGGCTGGCAGGATTATTTTATCTCTAAATGACACTCCCTGTTAGGATATGTGGGTGTGGGCATGGAGGCAGGGACAGGGGAAATGTACTGGACATTATTAATACAGAAAGCCACAACATCTTGGACCTTAGAGGTCACTGAGCAAAGTACTCATGTAACATCTTAAATACTCCAAGGAACAGGGAGATCGCTACTTCACAAGTGCCACATTTTTATTGTTGTTGTTTGGATCATTTTAGTCACGTTGAACCTCGTTTGGGGTTCTCTTGGCAAAGATACTGGCATGGTTTGCCATTTCCTTCTCCAGCTCATCTTACAGATGAGGAAACTGAGCAAAGCAGGGTGAAGTGACTTGCCCAGGGTCACACAGCTAGTAAGTATCTGGGGTCATATTTGAACTCAGGTCTTCCTGGCTCCAGGTCCTGCATTCTATTCATCGCACCACATTATTGCATAGCTTTAATTGTCATTTGTCTTGTCTATGTACTGAGCTGAATATATTTTGAGCCAAAATCTGTATTTCTGTAATTCTCACCCAATATTATAGGATCAAAGGATCCTAAGTTTGGAGCTGAAAGGAACCTTAAATGTCATAATCTGAATTTTACAGTCAGTCAATATGCATTTATTAAGCCCTTATTATATACCAGGAACTGTGTTAAGCATTGAGGCTCTAAAGAAAGGCAAAACCATCCCTGTCTTCAAGGAGTTAATGAGGTAGGGGTGGGGGAGACAATAGTAATTCTCTAGAAATAAGATAAATATGTGTACACACACATATACATTCATATAATCATATATACATCTATGTATGTATGTGTATATATATATATACACATACTGTGTGTGTGTGTGTGTGTGTGTGTGTGTAGTTGGGCAGCTAGGTGGCACAGTGCACAGAGTGCTAGGCCTGGAATCAGGAAGACCTGAGTTCAAATTTGGTCCCAGACATTTACAAGATGTGTGACCCTGGGTAAGTCACTTCACCCTGTTCACTTCAATTTCATCATCTGTAAAATGAGCTGGAGAAGGAAATGGCAAACCACTCTATTGTCTTAGATTGCCAAGAAAATTCCAAATGGGGTCACAGAGTCAGATGTGGCTGAAAATGACTGAACAGTGACATATGTAAGGTAGATTGGAGGTAGTCTCAGAGAGAAGGCACTAACATTAATTTAGAGTGGAGGGGGGAGGGAGCTGGGAAAGGGTTCTTGCAGAAGGCAGGAGGTTTGCTTAGATTGGAAAGAATCCTGGGAAGCCAAGATTTGGTGATAAGGTGAGAGAACTTTCTAGGCATGGGGAACAGTCTGGGAAAATGCCCAGAGCTGGGAGACTGAGACCAGAGAGGTTAAGTGAGTTACCCAAAGCCAAACAGCTGGTAAGTGGCAGATAGGCATCTCCCCTTTCCCTCTGTTTCCCAGCTTCCTCCCTCTCTCCCAGGGCCACTTCCTTCTTTCTCCTCAAGTTCACCCTCTTCTTCCTCTCCCCCTCCCATGTCTCTCCTAACATCTCACATCTGTCTTTCTCTGTTTCTTCCTCTCATCCTTGTAGTCCCCTTCTATTACAGTAGAAGGGAAGGGACTAATTAAGGAGGAATGAAAAGGAAAGGAAAAAGAAAAATAGGGCAAGGAATTTCAAGGAACACAATCCCAGTCATACCCACTGTAGGCAAATTCCAGGGCTCAGTGACTAATACCCAAACACAGGGGCAGAAGCCCTCCCCTGGGGTGCATGAGAACACACTCACCATTGCTTCATTGCCACCCGATGAGTCCCTGGGTCCTTGTCGGACCCAGAGAAATGAGGTTGCAGTTCAGAGCCAGAGCACCCAGACAGCTCCCTGCTAATACAGGGCTGTGTGGTTTAATACTAATGGACGTAGAATCTCTTACAAAAGCACCAATCTCAACAAAGGCTAGCAGGTTGGCAGAATTCCAACAGGAATTCTTCATCTTTCTTGTCATGTGAACACCTCTGGCAGTTAGTCAGTCAATTAGCATTAAGAGCCTACTATGTGCCAAGCACTGATACAAGGGCAAAAGAGCCTGACCCTGCCCTCAAGGAGCTCCGTGTCTAATGGGGAGACAACATGTCTATGTGCTAGCAAGAAGCAGGCAGGATAATGGGGGAGGGGCAGGGGAGAGATGGAGAGAAAATCTGGAACTCAAAATCTTGTGGAAATGAATATTGAAAACTAAAAATAAATAAATAAATTCTGGGGTTAAAAAATGTTAATCTGAGAAGGGATCCATTGGGCTTACTGGGACTGCCGCAGGGGTCCCGGTGTCTAAAGCCTCTTACATTCTCTCTGAATGCCATATGTCCAGATAAAGAAACCAAACAGATCCACCACGAAAGGCCTAATGATGAAAATTAGCTTCAGATTAAAGAGGTCAGGTTGCTGGGAGTTTTTCCCCCCTAGGGCAGGGGTGAGGGAAGAGGGCAAGGGAAGATAAAAAAAGCAGAGCAACCTGGGGCCTGCAGCCAAGCATGACCAACTGCCCTGAGAGGCCCTGGGCTCTGGGCAGCCACCTCTCCAGGGCCCCACAAGCATCTGCCCAGGCAGCTGAGCTAGGCACGGGGAAGGGGGGGGAGAGGAGAAGAGAGAAGCAAGCATCATGTAAATGGACATGACAGTAAATCTCAGAATGGCTAATTTGCATCTTAAACAAGAAGGGAGAAGCTTGCAGTCTTGACCAGGGGCAGCTCAGAAACCTTTCCTTCTTCTCTCACGGCTGGTGTGCATTTGCTGGTTAGCCAGAGAGGGCTATGGACTTGGGCCAAGGAGCTGGAATAGGGAAGAGAGGACAGTCCCTAAAGAGAAGAGCAGGAGGGGAAGCAGGGAAAAGCAGGTCCTCCTGGGAGGCATAGAAAGCCCTTGGTTTGTAATTGGGAACTTGGGGTCAACTCTGGGTTTTTCAGTCTTCTAGGCTTGTGACCATGTGATGTTGAAAAGATGCTTGGTCTGGAGTCAGAGGAACTGGCTTTGACTCTGATTCTACTACTTATCCCTTGTATTCCTGTAAAATGAGGGAGTTAGATGGGGATACTTCGAAGATTCTTCAGAATCAAGAGTTCTTAACTTTTTTTTTTGTTAGTGAATCCTTGGATCCCTTCTCAGAAAATCTTTTAAAAAAATTCATAATCGGAGGAAATGCCAAATTTTAGAGGTTAGTCAAAACAAGTTCATATCCAAGTTCACAGATGCTCTGAAATCTATCCATGAACCCAGAGGAAGAATTCTTGCTCTAGATGTTAAGATGACAAAATCTTGGATTTAGAAGGGAGCAATGAGACTGTCCTGTGTAGAGAGTGATGCCCAGGCTGTGAACCCTGGGCTCCTCTGGGGATAGTAGAGTTATCACCAGGGTCTCTATCTACTCATATATTTTCTTTTTAAAAAAATCTTATTTTATTGCTATTTTAAAATTTTTCTATCACCTCCACTTCCTAGGAAGCCATCTCTTGGAACAAAGAATAAAAAGAAAGAGAAGGAAAAAAAAATAAATTCAGCAACACCAGCTAATATATCAATTATAGATCCCAGTCCTATATTTTCTCAACCAAGGATCTTAATAGACCAATTATTATCATAGGGCGAGGGGGAGGTGCCAATTGTGATTTTTTTTACATTAAAAAATGACGTCCTCAGGAAGACGAGTACACAGCTGACATAGCAAAAAGACGATTCAAAGGACCAATTGTCTTTCACCATTTGTTCATTCCTTTTAGTCTTCCAGCTAAGCCATAATAAGAAGCCTGAACACCCCTGTACCACTGACTGATGCAGGGAGAGGAGGACCAGGCTGCTATGAGCCATGAGCCAATAACAATTAACTCTTCCTTTAAGGTTTATAAAGTATTTTCCTTACAACAAGCCAGTGTGAGTTATTATTATCCCCATTTGACAGATGAAGAGACTGAGCCCCAGAGAAATTATAAGTGACTTAAAAATGACCATGCAGCTAAATCTTGTATTCTAAGTCACAGCTACCCTCTCCCCTGCCTCAGCCGTGACACAACTTGTGGGTTACCTGGGGGCTTGAGCCAAATGAAATATTGTTCTGGGTGATAGAATGATGACCTGGTTTCCCTCCCTTCCACTCCCCAACTTCCTTTGCATCAGAAAATTTAAAGATTCAATTCCCATTCGAAAAAGTTAAGAAAGCATTGTGGTATAGAGGTCAAGAGGCAGCTAGCTCAATACAAACCATGGCAAGGCACTCAGCCCTTCTGAGTCAATTCCCTATAAAACTCGGCAGTCAGACTACATGATCTCTAAGGGATGTCCATCTCTGACATGGTTTCCTGAGGTCTCTCTCGGCTCTGATCATCTAAGTTATCAGAATCCTTCCATCTCTGACATTCCTTGTTCTTGGGGCCCTCCCAGGGTTGACATTCCATGTTCTAAGGTCCCTTCCAGTTGGGACTTTCTTTCTTCCACCACCTGTCCCGCCTCTGATATACTCTATTTCTGTAGATAAAACTTTGATTTGGTCCATGATTTTAGCAAACTGGTATAATTTGTTCCAGTTTTTGCTTCGTAATTTGGTTCTTCTAAATTACTTTAAATTACTTATCATGTGAAGCCTCATATCATCAGAAATCTTTTTACCCATTTGTAGCCTTGACTGCCTAGGAAGACTGAGAGCTCCTTATTAAAACATTGTCTTGGGTGGGGCCTCAATCAATATTTACCCTAGTGAAACCAAGCTAGAAAAGGTGTTTCTTTTTGTCTCCATGTTGAGTAGTTGGTAGATGAGGATCTTTCTCATTAGTCCCTGATTTTTCTTTCTTCTCTAGTCATAGTCACCCTTCTTGATGAAGTCTAAGGTCCCTCCTTGGTCTCTGATCTTTCTTTTTCCCTCACCTCTCGAATCACCTCATCCAATGGTTCTCAAACAACTATTGCTTATAGCATTGTAAGCTTTGTTATGAGGAATTGTGGCACCCTGAATATTTAAGAAGGCAAGACCACTGGAGGGTGGAAGGCTTTGCACACACTCAGTTTCCTTTCAAAAAGACTAATCAATTTTGTTGAGGGCTCTACAGGTTCAAGGTTTAATGTGTTTAGAAGTTTAGCATATGCATGTACTGGGCTGGTTTTATTTACTCTGAAAATATTGTACTTACTTTACTATGCATGCTGGGTTAGTAAAATTTATATGAAAATTATTCATAAATTTTCTATTATCTACAATAATATACAATTTTCACAGTTTATCTAGCAACATTAGTGATATGATAGTTTACCACAGCATACCCATTGAGAAGCACTGACCTGATGTTGATTCAAATTATACCCAATCCACTTTGGACTTCATTCCTCATTCTCTGGACTGCTCAATCCCTCCTCTGATAGCCTTGACTTCATGTGGGTAATTCTAGCTCCTCATCCCTTGCTTTCCAATATCCCTTTATATTTGACATTCCGCAGTAGAATGTATGGTCCTTGAGGGTAGGAACTGTCTTGCTTGTAGAGTTTTTATCACAGTGCTGGGCACATATTAAGCACTTAATAAATGTGTTCACTCTGTCTCTCTGTCTCTTTGTCTCTGTCTTGCTCTGTCTCTGTTTCTCTGTTTCTCTCTCTGTCTCTCTGTTTCTCTCTCTCTCTGTCTCTCTCTGTCTCTCTGTCTCTCTGTCTCTCTCTCTCTCTCTCTCTCTCTCCTTCCCTCCCTCCCCCTGCCCCGGCTTCATAATGAAAGTGAGGGGCTAAGTCCAGGGGTGGCATCTCTGATATCTCTGAAATGTCTCAAGAAACAGAGGAAGAAAGAGGGGTACTAGGTAAAAAATACTGGCTCTGGAGCTAGAGCTCAAAGGTTCAGGTACCACGTCTACCTCTTATGACTTGTAGGCTTTTGGTCCAGTCACTGAACATTAGTTTCCTCGCCTATAAATGGGGAGGGTCAGCTTAGACTGTCTCTGGAATCCCTTCCAGCCTGAAAGCTCTGATCCTGTGAGCCCAAGGACACCAGCACATTGGGTAGATCCCCCGTGGAGGACTCTTGGAAAGAGATGGACAAGAATTAGAAAGAATGAAAATGCACAGAAAGGTTATAATACGTCCCACTGGAAGGTGTTTCCACATCAGTGAAACTGTAGATCCATCAAAGTCTCACAGTACAGTAACAAGGGTCCTAGAGGATGGCATCACCATATGTTTGGAGTTCTGGACTCCTTCCCTGCCCTTGACATCTCACCCAGGCAAGAACGTTGTATGCTCGATTTTTAAGACAGCTTCTAATCAAGCATGCAACAAGCATTTATGAAACACTGACTATGTGCCAGGAACAGTGCTAAGTGCTAGGGATACAAAGGAAGATAAAAGACAATCTCCCCTCAAGGAGCTTACATTTGAATGAGATACGAACTCTAAGATTCTTTGATCACCTAATGGACATACTGAGGGGATACTGAGGTCCTTTATAATAAGCTATGTGTGTATATATATATATATATATATATATACACATACATACACACATATACACACACACAAACACACACATATATGTATATATATTCATATAGTGTGTGTGTGAATGTGTGTACAGCTGAGGTCAACTCTATCCACTCTGTTATACATCTATGTATGTATGTATGCACGTATGTATGTAGCTACAGATACACATGTAGCTACTTAAAGATTATCTATGTATCTGTTTATGTATATATGTCTATCTCTAACCTATATCTACCCATCTAACTATGTTTTGTCTATCTACCTGTCCATTCACTATCTATTTACCCATCCATTCATCCATCTATCCAGCCAGCCACCCACCCATTTACCCATCTATCCCTCCATCCATCCCTCCATCCCTCCATCCCTCCATCCCTCCATCCATCCATCCTTCCATCCACCCATCTACATAGCTAGCCCATTGAGAAGGAAGTGCAAGGACCCCTGGACCATGAGGTACAGAGACAATTCTGTTCCAGGATTCAGTTCCCCTGAGCTTAATCTGTCCTTGGGATCAATGCTCCAATTTCATTAGGAATTAATGCACCATTCAATTATCAACCTAACAGTGGGATCCTAAGTGAAAACAGTTTGAGTTTCTTTACTCTAGGTGGTCAGGAAAGTAGGTGGCTTATTGAGCAACCCTGAAGGGATAAGTAGAGACTGTTTTAGGGAATCATGGGTGATCAGTGTATTGGATCAGATTGCTCAAGTTTTTGAAAATTGTTCATTTTTTACCATGTTGCATTCTAAGTTGTTCTCCTGATTCTACTCACTTCCTTCTGCATCAGTTCATACACATCCTCCCAGGTTTCTCCAGAATCAAACCTTTCATCATTTCTTATGGCATAATAATATTTTGTCAAAAACTTAATGTGTATTAATTTGCTCAGCCATTCTCCACTGAGTGGGCAACCTCCTAGGTTCACTACAAAATTGGCCACTATAAATATTTTTTATATAGTCAAATAAATAGTTTTTAAAATACAGAAAAATAATCTTTATTATTTTGTGTTCACTCTGTCTCTCTGTCTCTTTGTCTCTGTGCCTTTTTGTGCATAGACCTGGTCACATCATCCCTCTCCTCAGAATTTTTTAGTTATTCTTTTCTGCCTTCTGAGTAAGTTGGGGCTCTTCATATTGGCATTCAAGGCCCACTCTATTTTTCTGGTCTTATTTCCTATTACTTTCTTTCGTGATCTCTGCCCCTTCCACACCCTCATCCTTTGCTCCAGCTGTTCTTTTCTATGCCAAGAAAGACACCATTCCCTTTTATTGGCTCCTTATATATCTTTTAATTTGTTGTTCTGTTGTTTCAGTCATGTCCAACTCTTTGTGACCCCATTTGTGGTTTTCTTGACAGAGATACTGGAGTGGTTTGCCATTTCTTTCTCCAGCTTATTTTGCAGATGAGGAAACTGAGGCAAGTGACTTGCTCAGTGTCACACAGCTAGCTGGTAAGCGTCTGAGGCCATATTTGAACTCATGAAGATGAGTCTTTCTGATTCCAAGACCAGTGCTCTATTCACTGTGCCACCTAGCTGCCCATCACATCCTTTCAAATGCCACCTTTTTGTGAAGGTAACTTATGAAGCTCAAGTGAGAGGGAGTACTGAAATGGACCTGGCATCGGGAAAACCTGCCTTAGACCCTTACTTGCTGGGTATCCTTGGGTAAATCATTTAATTTCTCTGGGTTCCATCTGTTTCCTCATCTGTAAGATGAGTGTTCTGGTCTCAGTGACTTATGAGGTCCTTTTTAGGCTCAATCTACAATCCTATAAAATAACGTTTATAAATTGCTTTGAAAATTTGAAGACACTCTATGAGCATCTGTCATTATTACCTCCCAAAATCCTTCCCTTCTTTGCCTATAGTAGCCCACAAGGATTATCTGGTTAATTCATTGATGGAAATATATCCTCCTGGCCCTACACCCTGAGTATGGGCACAGGGAGGGTCTGTAATAAGACAAAGGAGACTTGGTCAGATCAGAAACAAGCTGAGTCCCTTCTTTACTTACTCAGTTCTGCAATGCTGCCCACTCGGGTGGCCAGCAAGGATTGCTCGATGGTCCTTAACTCTGATTGGCTGAACATGGGCAGCTCTCCAGTCTTGTTTGACCTCTGAGAGTCTCGGTGAAGGGTCAGACTGTCTGGCAGGCAGAGAACACCTGGAATCATAGGTACAGGGTGGGTGGAGAGAGAGAGAGAGAGAGAACAAAATAATAAAGATTATTTTTTTCTGTATTTTAAAAACTATTTATTTGACTATTTAAAAATAATGTTTTATTAATGCCTTTGGTTTATGTATTATAATCCCCATATCCCATCACTTTCCTCCCTCCTTGGAAAGAAAGAAAGGGAGAAAGGAAGGAATAATGAGAGAAAGAAAGAAAGAGGGAGGAAGAAATAAAGAAAGAGAGGTAGGAAGGGAGAAAGAAAGGAAGGAAGGAAGGAACAGAGGGAGAAAGAGGGAGGGGTGAAAGAAAGAAAGAAAGAAAGAAAGAAAGAAAGAAAGAAAGAAAGAAAGAAAGAAAGGAAGGAAGGAAGGAAGGAAGAAAGGAGGAAGGAAGGAAGGAAGAAAAAGAAAGAAAGAAAGGGAGGGAGGAAAGGAGGGAGGGAGGAAGAAAGACATGAGCACAGCAACCAAGACAAACAGTGTATTCGATATTCTGCCCTTGTAGTCCCTTACCTCTCCAAGGAAAAGAAACATGCTCCACACTTCACATCTCTCCTTTTATCCCCTACTATTCCTCAGCTGAGATTCCCCTCCAGTTAAGTCAATTTCCTTCCTGCCTCCACCCCTCCTTCACCCTCTGTATGCTGTTTGTCCCAGCCCCTATTCCATACGATTTAGTCCTTGATTCTACACTTTCTCACAGTGCCTTCTAACTGTAGTGTTCCCCATCTGTTGTCCCCCAACATACTCTCAAATATAGATTTAGAGCATCAATGAGTAGCATTGAGTATATGTATATATGTATGTAATATATAATACACATATATTTATGCATTTATCTATGTATATCCACATGCATATATATGTATATATCTGTGTATGTGCACATACACATACACTGAAATCACCTAAATTATTTTTACAAGTCAGTTTGGGGGACAAAAAGTTCCTGACCTTTTGTTAGAGTAAGGAAGAGCTGGATTCAAGTTTCACCTGTGACTTGTACTCTATGTGACCTTGGGCCTGTCACTTAACCTCTCTGTGTCCCAACAATTAAGATTAGTGTTCTGCTATGAAAGAGGGTATTTCTTGAGCAGAAATTCCCTATTCTAATAAAATCACAGATTTGCTTCCCATATAGGTCTTGAATCAGTTTGTATTATACGAATTCATAGTATTTGAGATGTCATTATATGTAAAATATGGTGATTGGTTTCAGTCCAATGGAAGTATATGATGAAAATTCAAATTATGCTATTACTTCACAGAATTCATTATTCTCACTAAATAAGACCTAGCTGTATATGTGTGCATGTATGTATGTGTGTGTGTGTATAGACACACACATACCCACAGGGGATGGCACAGTAGATAGAGTGCTGGGGCCTGGAGTCAGGAAGATTCCTTTTCCTGAGTTCAAACCCAGCCTCAGACACTGCCTAGCTGTATGACCCTGGGCAAGTCACTTTACCTTTTTTGCCTCAGTTTCCTCATCTCTAAAATGTGCTGTAGAAGTAAATGGCAAATCACTACAATATCTCTGCCAAGGAAACCCCAGATAAGATCACAAAGAGTCAGACGTGACTGGACAACAACAACAACAACATATATATGTTTTATAGAAATATTATTATAAATATATAACACATAATTATTATATATAATATATTATAATATAAATTATAAATACATAATATAAATTATATATTATATATAATATAAATTATAAATATATAATATAAAGCATCTCACATACATACGTATATATGCATGTATTTATATAATACATACTATACATTTATATATATTTATATATTCAATACAGATATAAATTTTTATTGTTGTTCTGTCATGTCTGACACCTTGTGACCCTTTTGGTATTTTCTTGGCAGAGATACTAGAGTGCTTTGCCATTTCCTTCTCCAGCTCATTTTCCAGATGAGGAAACTGAGGCAAATGGGGTTATGTGACTTACTGTAACAGCAATCAGTTTAGCAGATACTTAGCACTTAGTAACTTCGGGCTAAGCACGGAAGGTGTGAGCCTTGTCCCCTTTTGAGAAGGTGTGAACTCCCCTGTTGATGTGGAAGAAGGGGATTGGCTGAGACAGAAGGCCAGTGCTGTATATAAAGAAGAATTCTAGAGACAGAGACAGAATTGGAATTTTCCTGTTGGAGGAAGAAGTACTGTCTCAGTATCTGGGAGCTGAAGAAGTAAGTTGGAGTTTTCTTGAGAGAGAGAGAGTTTCTCTCCCAGCATCTGGAAGCTGACTGAGAATTGAGATGGAGTTTTCCTGAGACCAGAATCCGATAAAGGCCACCCAGAAGGCTGATATTCCTTCTGGGTCCTAGGGCCAGCTGAACTGCTGGAAGACTGAAAAAGCATGACCAGGATAAAACTTTGTTTGTTCATGGCCTGGCTGATCCTTGAGCTCCAGGCAAGAGAAGTAGTGAAGGGTTTGAGATGTGCTGGATCCTGTGAACTTCCATGTGTGCCAGGGATTGCCCTGAGGACTGGACAAAGACCTGGGAACTGTCTACCTCTGAGGACTGGATGAGAACCTGGCGGCTGTCTGCTTCTGTATCCAGGTGACTGTTTGGTGGATTCAGGAGGGAGCTGGGACCATGGAAGGGGATCCAGGGAATCAGAGAGACCACTCAGAGTCAAGACAAAGAAAAGGCCTCCTCTTGGACAAAACTGAGGTTTGCTGGACACCAAAGGGTAGAGGGTTTGTGTGGTTTTCTAATGACTATACTAGTGATTAATGATAGTTAGTAATTGTGAATCTAGATTAGTGACTGATTAAGTTAATGGTTGCCGCATGAGTGGAAGTTTGATTACTTTATCATGACTGATTAAGTTAATGGTCGCCCCATGAGTGGAAGATTTATATATTATGAATTGATGGAATGATTAAGTGAGAAGGGTTTCCTCCTTAGGGAAACCAGATAATTATTCTTTTATTCCTTGTTCTAAATATTGTGACCACTGAAGCGAAAACTGTGCGGTCATTCTAATGTTAAGCTTTTATGGACACTATATTGTGACTTACTGTGATAAGATGTAATGTTGTGAATATTATATTGTGACATATTGTGAATGTTTGCCCTGATTTGTAATGGAATAAACAGAATGTTCACTATTACTATGTAATGCTAACCTTAAAAGCTATTCACAGTAGCATTTTTTGGGGAATCTGCTGGTGCATGGCGTTACACTTTCCCACGGTCACACAGCTGATAAGTGTCTGAGTCCTCATTTAAACTCAGGTCTTCCTGACTCCAGGACAGATACTCTATCTACTGTGCTACTTAGCTGTCCCACATAAATTAAGTTCCTCAAATTGATCACTTCTTGATTTCAATAATCATGCTGACACGTGAGCACATATTCTTTAATAACTTCACACCAGAGTCACCCCTCAGCACTAAGTATGCTTCAAACCACTCACAGATGCCCCTTTGAGATCTCAGCCCAGTCATCTCTCCTCATTTTCCCATGGACAGTGACTGCCATCTAAAATCATCCAGTAGGAAAAGACCTCACTATTCCCCCATATATCTAAGTGGACCAACTGAGACATTTGTCCTGCTTGTGTAACTGCTGGTGAAGATGCTCTGTGTCCTAGTATAGGTCAACCAGTCATTCAACAAAAGATTCTCTTTTTGGGGTTAACAGGTCTACATACTGTTCCATTGGCAGTGGTAAAGAACAGTTACCAAATGTGAGCCATAGAGTTCTGCTTCAAGTACCTTTATAAAACAAGCCTTTCATCTGCTTGAGTCAGAAATTTCACTCTCCATGCCTCTTTCCACCTCCATCTTGACTGCAGATGACAGTAACCCAATGTCGCAATGTGTTGGGAGAGCTAATTTCTCCATGACAAACACAGGACATGGAAATTCACACATTTTTTCATTTACATTCACTAAGAGCCCCAGTGGACATAGACCAGAAGTGCTCAGGATAGGCAGGCATGGGTGGGAGCTGAACCACTAGAAGGGGTAGCCATATAAGTGAGATAACAGATCCACTGACAACCCAAGGAAGAAACAGTCAATCACTGAGCACTTATTAAGCACATGTGTCAACGACTGTGCTAAGTGCTGGGCTTATAAGAAAGGCACAAGACAGTCCCTGCTCTCGAGGAGCTCACAGTTGAATGAGGCAAATAACATGCAAACAACTACATACAAAAGAAAATACAGATGGGAGGAATTGGAGGTAATTGGGAAAGGAGAGTCTGGGAAAGACTCCCTGTAGAAGGTGGGCTTTGAGGGAAGCCTGGGAACCAGGAGACTTTTCTATACATGGAGTGCAACCCAAGAAAATGCCTAGAGTCTGGAGATGAAGGTGGAATAATCCTTTGGGGGCAAGAGAAACAAAAGAACTGGGGCAGTGTGGTTCCTACTAAGAACTCCCACATGTGTCAACACTCCATGGTTGATAAAAATACTTCCTAGACAGCCGTTCTTTTCATCCTTGGAGCTCCATGAGCAGGAAGGGCAAATGTTATTATCTCCACTTTACAGATGAAGAAACTGAGGCTCAAACAAGTTAGTTGATTTTCCTGTACTTGGCTTAGAAAGTGGCAGGATCAGGATTCGAACTCCTATCTCCTGCCTCCATGATGGTTTCTACTCTACCAAGTTGTCTCTCAGAGAGTCCCTGAGTGGCACTGCTCATGTCAGCAGAGGGACACACTTGCACATGGTTACTGCAGTAACAGGCATCATAGGTTAGGGATTAAGAGTCAGTAAGACCTGGGTTTGAGTCCTGCCTCAGACTCACTAGCCGTGTGACTCTGAGAAAGTCACTTAACCTCTGTTGCCTCTGTTTTCTCATCTGTGAAATGAGGCTGGACTTGATAACCTCTAAGGTTCCCTCCAATTCTGAATCCATGATCCTACTTCCCAGTAAAATAACCTAATTGGTTGGTCAATATGCTCTTGTTGGCATCAGGAATGCCTGGGTTCCAATCTTGTCTCTGATCCTGACCAAATCCTTCACCAAACTACAGCGGAAGGGGCATATTGGCTCTGGAGGGAGAAAATTTGGGTGTCAATTCTTCTTTTGACCTTTTGTACCTGTGTGACTTGGGCAGTTGACAGCCTGCCTGGGTCTCAATTTCCTTTTCTGCAAAAGGAGAGAGTTGGACTATTGGCCCCTTGAGGTCCCTTTGCATTCAAAATCTAGGAGTCATCAGTGTAGCTTCTTTCTGAGCCTCAGTTTCCTCAGCTATGAAATGGGGGTAATAATAAGAGTGCTTTCTTCCCAGGGTTGCCATGTCAAATGAGATAATCCATGTAAAGAATTATGTCAATGGATGCTATTATGTTGCAGGCGTGTGTATAACAGTAATGGTAGTGCTAATATTTATATAGTATTTACTACATATCAGGCACTGTGGTATGTCTTTAACAAATAGCATCTCATCTGATCCTTACAACAACCCTGGTAGAGAGAGAGAGAGAGAGAGAGAGAGAGAGAGAGAGAGAGAGAGTGGGAGAGGGAGACAGAGACAGAGACAGAGGAGAGAGAGAGGGAGAGAGACAGAGACAGAGACAGAGACAGAGAGACAGAGAGGGAGGGAGGGAGGGAGGGAGGGAAGGAGGAAGGGAGGGAGAGACAGAGAGAGACAGAGACAGAGGGAGACAGAGAGACAGAGAGAGGGAGACAGAGAGAGAGAGAGAAAGAGAGAGAGAAGAGACAGAGAGAGAGAGAGGGGGGAGAGAGAGAAGAGACAGAGACAGAGAGACAGATAGAGACAGAGGGAGAGAAGAGAGACAGAGACAGAGAGACAGAGAGAGAAAGAGACAGAGATTTGCTATTATTATTCCCATTTTACAGATGAGGAAAACTGAGGCAAACAGAAGTTAAGTGACTTACCCAGGGTCACACAGCTAGTAAGTATCTGAGGTTGGATTTTAACTCAGGTCTTCCTGACTTCAGGCCTGGTGCTCTATCCACTGTGCCACCTAGCATAATTAAAATAGTCCTGAACTAGGCATTGAAAGATCAGGGCTCAAGTTTCAGTATTGCTACTAGTTAGCACAGTGCCTGGCAAACAGTAGGTGCTTAATAAATGCTTGTTGACCAACTACTTATGAGCTTCCTAGCAAGTAAATAACCTAATCTCTGGGCCTCTGTGTATTAATCTATAAAATCAGAGGGTTAGACTCTATGGTCTCTTCTGTCTCCAGATTCTATGAGTAATAAATAGTCAGATTTTAAACAAGTTGGTTCAACCAAATCTCTCAGTATGTTTTTTGCAGTATAGACCTCATTGCGTATTATTTCATATTTATGTTTTATGTTGTAATGTTGGCATTTTTAAAATCTCTTGCCTCTATACATCTCCATTAGCCATTTCCCACATAGAATACATTCCCCTTCCTCATTTCCAATCCGAGTCCCTTATCTTTCTTCAAATCTTAGTTGATCAATAAACATTTATCAAGCACCTACTGTGCTAAGCACTGGGGATCCAAAAAGGAGCAAAAAAAAAGAGTCCCTGTTCTCAAGAGACTTACAATCTAATCTAAAAACTCAGCTGAGTTTCTCTATCTTATGCCAGGTCTTTGACTATTAGGCCTTTCTGCCTCCTAAAATCATCTTGTGTTTCTTATAGGATCACAGGTCTGTAGAATTTTAGGACTGGAAGATGACCTTACAAGTCATTCGGTTCAATTCCCCTTGCCCATTTTACAGATGAATAAACCAAGGCCCACAGACTTGTCCTAGGTCACGCAGGTAGCAGAATTCAAACCCAGTCCTCCTGTGTCTATTGTTCCTTCCATGATAAGATGCTGCCTCCTGAAATAGATTTGCGATCTGGATACATCCTCTCTGCGGAAGTTCCTGGTGGCTTTGGGGTTATTGTTAAGAATTTGTAGTCTCATTTTATGAAAGTCATTTTTTATGGATTTGGGTGTTTGTACTGAGCTAGAAATTCTCCTGAAATTCCGTGTGCTTATTAAATTCACAGTCCAAAGTCCTTATTAAATATCATTTCTTTTGTATCTCTGTTTAATTCAGGTACAGCTCTGGGCAAGTCACTTAACTTTGGTGGGTCTCGGTTTCCTCACTTGTAAAATGATAAGGCTGGGTTTGATGACCTCCACAATCTTATGCCATTTAGTTTCCCTCAGTCTTAATTCCTTCATCTGTAAAATGAAGATGACCTGTCAATGTCCTTTCAGATCTAGATCTGTGATACACAATGAGATACTGTGAGTGAGCTGGACATTTATAAGTACTCACTATGTTCAAGGAATTTTCAGACAAAAAAAAATGAAACAATCCTTGTCCTCACTGAGCTTACCTTTTATTGGGGGGGAGTGGTCAGGGAGGGAGGAAAATACATAGTGAACACTGTGTGTGGGGAGAATCAGATGTACTTGAAAGAAATGAAGGTAGAATTAACAAGACCTGGCTGCTGATCTCTTATGAGAAAGAGAGGAAATCAGCATTTATTAAGCCCCTACTTATGTGCATGCCAGGCACTTTACAAACAATATCTCATTTGATCCTTACATCAAGCCTGGGAGGTGGGTGCTATTATTATCCCCATTCTTACAGTTGAGGAAACTGAGTCAGACAGAGGCTGAGACTCGCCCAGGGTCAAACAGCTAGGAAGTATCTAGGTCTGGTTTGACCCCAAGGTTGAAGACCTGGGTGAATGAAGGATGTTGTCAGTACTCTCAACACCCAGCCCCATATCTCCCACATGGTAGCTGCTTTAATAAATGGTTGTTAAGTAGAATTGACCTAGAAATGACAAAAACCATGCCCCAGAATCTTGGTGTAAAAAACATGATTATTCAAGAAAACCTGGAATGACAGATCGCTTGGGTGTGGGAGACCTGTAATTGATCTATTATTCAAGGATGATGTCCTAGCTTTTTTAAAAGACTGTATTCGATTTGTTAAGAAGACATTTCTTGCGACATCTTTATAGAAAAATCAACGGGGTCAATAAGATGTCATTTGCATCATCATAATTTAATGTCAGCAGCTGTCCGATGCTTCTGGAATATTAATCATCTCACGCTTCTATAGCTAAGGGACTAGGCTGGGGGGGGTGGGAAGGGGAGAAATTAGAGACTTAGGGCAATGGGGGTCATTGAAGACCTTTCACTGCCCACCCATGTGATTTATATTCTCATCCAGAAAATGAGTTTTTGACCCTCTAAAGTTTCATTCATTGACTTGTCTTGTTTAGTCCAATTCCTGATGCCAGAACCATTTGTTGTTAGGCTGTTGGTGGTTTTTCTTTAACTTGTTAATTCTAACTGTTCTGGGACTTGGTGTCTAAAATCAATCTAGTTCCCCTTTCACATCAGGCCATATTGTGTGCCCAGTGTGCCTGCTTAGCTGGTATTGATTAACAAGGGAGGCACTTGGGTCAGAGAATATCAGGGCTGGGAGGCACTTCAGTGGCTGTCAAGGCCAGCCCTCACTGGAACAAGAATTTTCTCTATAACATCCCTGGCAAGTAAAAAATCGCTTAGGTTTTGCTTTAAAAATATCCAGTAAGGGAGAACTCACTTCTTCCCCAGGCAGTTCAGTCTACTTACGAATGGCTCTCATTATAAGGTCATTTTCCTTTCCTTACCTCAAACCAAAACGTGCTTCTCTGCCACCTGTAGCCATCTCTCCTGATCCTGGGGCCAAAGAGAACAAGGCTGACCCCTCTTTGTATATGATTGTGGGCTGTCTTCTTCCTAAGGCTTCTATTCTACAGCCTCTAGGACGTAGGAGCCAAGATTTGGAGTTGGAAGGAGCCTCAGAGACCATCTAGTCCCACCTACTCTGTCTGTCTGGAAAATGGGGTAATAATAGTACTTCCCTTCCAGAGCCAGTCTGGCTTCTGCCATATTGAATCAGAACCTTCTAGTCCAATCCCCCCTCTTCTTAAAGATGAGGGAAGTGAGGCACAGAGAAGGTCAAGTGACTTGCCCATGGTCACACAGCTAACAGGCATCACAAGTTGGATTCAAATCTAGGTCTTTCTGATTCTGATTCACCTTGCCATGCTGAGCGGACCATTTAAGCTCTCAAGGTGTCAGGCCATATAAGAGTATATAATTTACAGACAAGTTGCCAATCTCCCCTGGTACAGGGAGTTTGTACAGGGACCATCTCTGTTCTAATTAAATTCATAGGTTGGGATCTGCCCACCTCACCAAAAAACCAAACCAAAACAACCTGATAGAAATACTTACAAACAGACATAATGTCAGAAAGCTTCATTTCACTGGTATTAGTGTAAAAAAGAAAAACCAAATAGGAAACATTTAGGACTGTGGGGAATTTTTCTCTTTCTGGTTTGGTTCTGAAAATTGGCCCAGGACCAGATCACATGGCTCTTTATTTTAAAAGGTACTGGGGTGGAAAACAGACTTGGGACTGGCCCAACCAGTTCATTCGTTTGGGGGAGCCAGGCCAAGTCTCAATTACGCTAATCACACCCCACATTGCATTTTTTCAGAATGATTTACATTCAAGGGGAAAGAAAGTTAAGTAGGCCCTTGCCAAACCACCCAAATAAGTAGGATGTGGTAAAGACAAAGAGTTTGCTACCTCCAGAAACTGCCCCAAGGCCAGGCTCTGCACATTCCTAGTACTCAGGGCAACATGAATTAATCTCTCTGAGCCCCATCCTTCTCATCTGTAAAATGCAGTTGGTCATAATTCCTCAAGTGCCCTCCCCTAAAGTGGTTATGGCATTCAAATGGGGCAGAGAGGGAGGGGCGCTGGAAAGATCTCTGACTCAGGAGTCAGAGGACCTAGGTTCAAAGCCTTATTCTGCCACTAGCCTGTGTGACATTGTGCCAGTTACATTAACTTGTCCTAGACTCAGTTTCCTTTTCTGTCAAAAGAGGAGGCTAGACTAGATAACGTCTGAAGTTTCTTCCTGCTTTGTTCCTATGAGCTTCATTTAGGAACTGATAAGTTGATATGCAGAATGCTATTAAAATAAAATATGCCATACAGCTGATAAGAAAACAGTGCCCTCAGTCATGGGTAATGGGGAATTCCAAGGCTTTGAGGAAACTCCCTTCTACTAATGCACATCAGTATCTTCTCTGTAACTTGGAGTCTTAAAGAGATGCCTGGGGGCACTGAGGGGTTAGTGGGCTTATCCAGGGTCATATAGTCAGGAATTGGCAAAGGTTGAACTCACACCCAAACTTGGCTAGTTTTGAGAGCAAATCAATGAATAAACATTTATTAGGGGCCTACTATGTGCCTAGCACTGTGCTAAGCACTAAGGACACATAAAAAGGGGCAAAAACTGTTTGTGTCTTCAAGGAGCCAGGTCAGCTGAATACTCAACTTGGCCATAGACCCTTTTGGGTTGGTTGTACTAGGGACACAGAGGCTATGACCCTCACTTTGGAGAGGAGGAAAGAGAGACCCATAGAGGTGAAAGGACTTGCCCAAGGTCATAAAGGTAGTAAGAGGCAGATGGACACCGACCCCAAAGCCAGCACCCTTTCCTGTACACTACATACCACACTTACATATATACATCTACATATATGTGTGTAGACATATGCATATACATATACACACATACTCATATATATGTGTGTGTATTCCATAGTGACTGGCATGGTCTCAGGGCTAAATATATCCTTGTTGATTGGTGGGCCTGAGCAAACAAATTGGCCCACAAGACACAGAAGACATAAACTTGGCCGTGTTAGCACAGTCTTAGTAACCAAACAATCCAGAGACATAGTATCACGGGTCCAGAACTGGAAGCGACCGCAGGGACCATCGAGGTCAACTCCTTCATTTTATAGATGAGGATACCGAGGTCCAGGGAGGCGAATGTCTTACCCCAAATCAGACAGAGAACAAACATTAAAGGGAGTTTTGAACTCAGCCTGCTCAGCATGTCTCAACCGTACTAAGTTATTTACATTGACCAACTCCATTAGAACGTGAGTTCCCTGAAGGCAAGAGGTGTTTTCATCTTTTTTTAAAATCCACAGCAAATGTAATTGTGTCAGGTCCACAGTGAGCATTTAATAAATGTTTCTTGACCAACTGACTAATCATAGCACTAGCGTTCTTCCATTTGCTAAAACATACTGGGAAGAGAGCAGTGTTTAAATTCCTCAAGCTCAGAGAATGTTCTGAGTTTTCTGTATTTCCAATGCCTAGCACATAGTAGGCATTTCATAATTTCTTGCGGGGCGGAACCGATTTGAATGCACTCAGGGAGCCTTCCCTGCCAGGCTCACAGCCCCAAGGTAGGATGCAGGATTGGCAGGCTCTCCTACCCAGGCAGTTCAAGAGAGAGGGTGCTAATTAAACTCTAGGTTGGGGAGAGGCAGCCTGAGCTCCGCAGAGACAGACAGGCACAGATGGCAGATCCATTGTTATGACTGCATTATTATGTTGTACAAGCTACCCGGAGGCTATTTGATGGCAGCATGGTTTCGAAATCAATACTGTAAATAATAAAATTAACTATTATGGGGCTGTGTAAGATCTAGAGCAAAAGAAGTCCAAATAACCTTATCTGCAAGGCTCTCAGGTCTGCAGTATGCTGATGGAGAAAAAAGCATGTTGGGTTAGGAGTCCGAGATCATGGCCAGAGAATTCTGGCTTCCTCACTTACTGTGTGACCTTAGACGGTCAATCCCTTGACCTGTCTAGGTCTCGGTTTTCCCATCTGCAAAATGAGAGGGTTAGACTAAATGGTCTCTAAAGTGGCTTCCACCTCTAGATCTATAATCTTATGACCCTAGGTTTTGTTCATTCATTTTGTCGTTGTTCAGTCATGTGGCCCCATTTGGGATTTTCTTGTGGCCCCATTTGGGGTTTTCTTGGCAAAGATACTGGAGTGATTGGCCATTTCCAGGAAGCTGAGGGTCACCTAGCTAGTAAGTGTCTGAGGCAGGATTTGAAATCAGATCTTCCTGACTCTACGCCCAACACTCTGTCCACTGTGCCACCTGGCTGCCCTACTCACTCATAGAATCCTAGATTCAGAGCTGGAAGTATCCAGTCCCACCACCTTGTTTTACAGATGAGGAAACTGAGACTGGGAGACGTTGAGGGATAGTAGAATCATAAAGACACAGAACTGGAAGAAACCTTAGAGATGATCTAAGTCTATGACTCTACAAATAGAGAAACTGAGGCTTAGAGAGGAGAAATTCACAGGATATCAGAGTCATAGATGTAGAACTGGTAGAGGTTTCAAAGGTACAAATCAGGAAACTGTGTTTCTGGGATGGTAAGCTGGAATTTCTAGAGCCAAAAGGGCCCTGAGAAGCCATTTAATCTAAACCCTTTACAGAAGGCTAAGGGATTTAGCCAAGGAAGCAAATAACAGAGGTGGGATTTGAAGCCAACTCCGCTAGGTGGCACCATAGTGCACAGAGCGCCAGGCCTGGAGTCAGGAAGACTCCTCTTCTTGAGTTCAAATCCAACCTCAGACACTTACTAGCTCTGTGACCCTGGGCAAGTCACTTTACCCTGTTTGTCTCAGTTTCCTCATCTGTAAAAATGAGCTGGAGAAGGAAATGGCAAAGCATTCTAGTATCTCTGCCAAGAAAACCCCAAATGGGGTCATGAAGAGTAGGTCACTACCGAAAAGACTGAACAGCCACCTCTGATGACAAATCCAGTACTCTTTCCCACTGTCTGCCTTAATTTCCTTATCTGTAAAATGCGAATAATAATATTAGCCATCTTATAGGGCTGTCATGGGGAATCAAGTAAGATGCTAGCCATAAAGCACTTTGCTTACCTTAAAGGTTTCTACAAAACACCACTGAGCTATGCAAACCTGCCCAGGAGCCAGGAGGTTGGATTTGAAAATCCTGCAGGATTCCCAACTCTCCCCCTGCTTCCTGATAGCACAAAGTTAATAAGTTAATGAACTGTCCCTCCCTGGGCTGGCTATAGATTCAGGTGGGCTTTCTCACTCAAGAGGCTACCAGGTGGGAAGCGCTTCTGGTTTTCCATGAGTGGGTAATAAGTGAGCAGAGCCTGGGGAGGGGGGGGAGAGTGGGCTGTGCCCTCTGGTTTTCCCAGTCCCAGGGAAGTATCTATCAGTTGGTTTCTGCCTCTGCCTCTCTGCTCCCCTCCTGGTCACTGGAGAGTGCAGGTAAAGGCCTTTATGAGATTCTGGGCTCTGTTCCTACCTCCACTGTCCCTCTTTGCTGCTTCATCTTGTTTCCCCCTCCCCATGGGGTCCCTAGAATTGGATTTTCCTGTGCACATCCCAGCAGCAACATACGTGTCACTTAAAATCTACCAAATTATTTGTGGACCAGTGGTTCCAGACACCCAAGGAACTATTTTTTTCAGTTATCTCTCTATTATTCATCTTACTAATAATTGTGTGTGTGTGTCTGCCTTTCAAGGTTTCTGACCATCTGATGAGGTTCCCGACTGGTCACTATGGGGATAGTCACTTGTTGAAGTCCTTCAAGTAATTAAGTAGGATTCCAGGCTCTGGCACCAAGCCCCAGGCAGAGGGAGAAGGTGTCAGCAGGTTAGAGGGTCAGGCTGGAGAGCTCCTGGAGAGGCAGGGCTAGCCACCTCTCCCTTTGTTAATCTGTCAAGGATCCCCTGCCCGGCTTTGAGTGAGATACGTCATTTATAAGTCATGAAAAACTAGCAATGAAGCATGATTGGCAGGAAGGGAGAGTTCCAGGCACATAGAAGAGAAGTGTCTAAGTGCCCATTGACATTTCAGTATGCAATGTGTGTCTCAGGGACCAAAGACCCTGCAATAAGGATGAGATACAGGGTTGGGGGTCCGATGGAGTAGGATGGTTGTTACCTTTAACCAAAAGAACATGATATTCCTTTTGTGACTTATCAAGGTGGGGGGGGTCCCTCATGGACACCTTTCATTCCACAGGATCTGGGCTCTTGTGATATCATAGGACCATGGAGGTGACCTCAAAATACAGCAAGTCCAATCCCTTACTCTACAGACAAGAGAACTGAGGCCCACAGAGGCCACAAGCAGCAGAAAGGGACCTCAGAGACTATCTAGCTCAACACCCTCATTTTACAGATGGGGAAACTGAGACCCAAAGAGGTCATAGGGATTTAAATTTTAGATTTAGAGGTAGAAATGTACTAAAGCTATTAAGCCTACTCGCCCCTTATTTTTTACAGATGAGGAAACCAAGGTTCAGAGAGGTAAAGAGATTTGCCCATGATCACCAAGCTAATAAGTATCACATGCAGGATGTGATTCTGAGTAGCCTTTACCCTGGAACATCAACAGTCCCTCCTGGCTAGTGCCATCATTAAGCTGTTTGCCCAATTCTCTGGCTTCAGGACTCTGATCATTTAGACCTAAATGTATTCGTAGAACTTTTTCTGTGTGGGGTTATTTCCTTTTCTACCTCAAGAGCTTGACCTTGCTACTTCAAGATGCGTCTAATTTATATAAAAGTTTTCCTTCTATTGAGTTGAAGATTAACACTTCCCATCATTTCCCCTCCCTGCCCTGCTTAGCTTCCATCCCTTGGGCCTAGCTCTTCCATCTAGACCTCTGTATAAGGCTCCTGATTAAGTATCTACCTAGGACAGCACTAGCTATCAGAGAAAGTTAGTTCTAATGTGTAACTTGGAATTGTAACTTTAACAATATGGCACATCAGGATGAAGAGCTGATGTGGAAGGGTAATCCATTGTCCAACAAAGATGGCCCTATGCCTCAGGGAGAACTCATATGGTGCCTAGACCTTTGTCTTTTGATTGTTTTCTTATAAATGACCATGACTTGTATGTTTTCCCAGGGAAGAATATGTATTCTATGGCTGCAGTCATCCCTAGGAAAACTTAGAAAATTGGCCAGACAGACTTGAGTAGTACGCCCTTCCACAGTAGCCACTTCCAGGGCTGTTTTTTTGGCACCCAGATCCCCAAAGCCATAGTATTACCCCATCCTCCCCCCAACCTGCCATATATCTCCCATCTTTCCATACGTCTTCCATCAAAACCTCATCCCGCCCCACCAATCTCATTAGGGTCCTGCTCATAGCTACTATACTAGAAATTACCTGTTAGAGAAGTGGGGTGAAATCCTGGAAAGTCTCATGCACTCAAGGGTTGGGAGACCTGAATTCTAGGTGCAGCCCTGCTACTTACTAAGCAGTGGGGTCCCTGAACTGGAGGGAGTGATCCCCCCTTTCTAGGATTCATTTTCTTCAGGCCTAAAGCAAGGGGATGGGGTAAATGACCTCCAGACTCCTTTGCAGTGTTAAATTTCTGAGAGATTGTTGTCAAGGGAATAAGGGCTATAACGATTTAACAAACTATCTTCCTGATCCCCAAGGTATTTGATTTTTGGAATAGAATCACAGATTTTAGAAGAGGGAGGGTCCTCAGAGATCATTTAGGCCCAATCCCTCACTAGGAAAGAGGCACAAGAGAGACTTTTAGACATATGTCTTAATCCACATGAATGAATTACTAATTGTGGAATTGCAGACACCTGAATATGAGAGTAGGGATTTTTTTTTGGAGGAGGAGGTACATGTAGTTGGGCAGGCCCCCTTCCTGTTATGCAATATGGAGGCTGCAAGCTCCATAAGGATAGGAAGCGCATTTTTAAAATTTTTTTTTTTTTTATCCCCAGTATCTGGCACAGAGCCTGAAAGTCAATGAGTTATCCAAAAGGCATTTGATGAAGCACTTACTATGTGCTCAGAATTATACTGAGGATACAAATACAAAACTGTGATTGCCCCTTCCCATTCCACTGTTGTTGTTCAGTTGGGTCCAACTCTTCATGACCCCTTTTTGGGGGGGGGGGCCGTTCTTGGCAAAGATACTGGAGTGGTTTGCCATTTCCTTCTCCAATTCATTTTACAGATGAGGAAACTGAGGCAGGTAAGGCTAAATGACTTGCCCAAGGTCACACTATTAGGAAGTATTTAAGGTCACATTTGAACTCAGGACTTCCCGACTCTAGGCTGGGCACTCTATCCACTGTACCACCTAGCTGCTCCTACTCATTCCACTAGAAAGTACAGAATATTCACTGGTAAGTAAATGAATTGAATACCAGGCAGAAAATAAAGAGATTTATTTTCTAGTTTGAAGAGATTATTTCCAAATGGACACTCCCTCTATTCTCTGCCCTACTGCACATGACCTATTGTAACAAGCCAAACCATTGGCTACAGAATTATATAACTCACACGGAGATGAAAAATGTGCTTTTCTTGTTAGTAAAAAGGCTCCTCAGCTTGGCAATGACTTGACAGGTTTATGGGAGAGTAGGTGAAGTTGTCCTTGATCTTCCCAGGGGCAGCTTAACACCTGGAAAAGCTGCCAGAGAACCAGACATTGCTTTCTATTAATGCTGTGCTGAGAGGTGGGTCTGAGGGTGCTTAACTTTCTCCCAGCACAATATATGCTAGGACTGTCGAAGCCGGCCCAGATACAAGTCAACCCAGATGTCTGTCTGTGTTGCTCTACATTCATACATCACACTATGTGTGTCTAAAAACCCCATATGTGGACCAGATTGCTAAAGGAAGCAGTGAGTAAAAGTGAAGAGGGCCAGGGATGCTGATGGAATCCCTAGGACACATGCCCCCTCCCCACGAGGTCCCAGAGAGCTAGCTAGGAAGAGAATACTCAAAGATGGTCATGCCACTTCCTAAGGAAGGTGGGGCTGAAATCTTGTACCTCCAAGCCCAAAACTGAGATCCTCTCTGATATAGTGGGAATACTATCAGACTCGAAAGGGAAGAAATAAGCATTTATATAGCTTATATGTCAGGCACTGTACAAAGCACTTTTTACAAATATTATTTCATTTGATCTTAATAACAACCCTATGAGATGGGTGCTCTTATCACCCCCATTTTACAGCTGAGTAAACTGAGACACATAGAGGTTAAATGACTTACCTAGGGTCACACAGCTAGAAAGTATCTGAGGCTGGTTTTGAATGCAGGGCTTCCTGACTCCAGACCCAGCATTCTATACACTCCTGACTTGAAATCTGGGATACTTGAATCTGAATCCTACCATTGGCACTTATGAGCTGTATCAGGGAAGGAGGGATGGAAGGAGTGATAAGTTCTTAATTGTTTTTGTCCACAAAAAGACAAGTCTGAAGATGAAGGATTTAGACCATCAAACTACTGAGTCTTAGTCTCCTCACCCTCTTAGTAAAACAGAAGTGGTAGTAGTGAGACTCCAATGAGATAATATACATAAGGGTGGTGATTTTTATACTTTTGAATGTTTGATACAGACCTGTAGTTTTTCCATTGTGGGGATTCCCTTAATGGGGAAGCAGCCAGAGGATTCCCCAAATGCTTAGTCACGGAAAGTTGTCTGCACACCTAGGTGGATAGAGCACAAGCCATGAAGTCAGGAGGACCTGAGTTCAAATCAGGCACCAGACACTTGCTAGCTGTGTGACCCTGGGCACATCTCTTAACCTCTATCTGCCTCAAAAAAAAAAAGATTAAGCTTTAGAAAGTTATCCAGGACACTGAGGAGTGAGTTGCCTTGTCCATGATCCAATAGTCGGTGTGTGTAGAATCAGGGCTCGAACCCAAGCCAAGTCTCCCTTTCATTCCATGATGCCTTCAATTAATCAGTTAATGAGCATTTATTAACCACTAATGTTAAGTGCTGGAGATACAAAGACAAAGAACAGGAAACCATCCCTTCTGTCCCTGAGCCTGCATACTGAGGTGCTCTAATTATATGAACTGATTTAGGAAGCTCCTTCTGTTAAGACAAATCAGATCCACAAGTGCCTATTGTCTGCCTCAGGGAGAGACAACAATCGGTCAACACATATTAAGTGCCTACTACATGCCAGGCATTGTGCCAACGTAGGGGCTACAGAGATAGGCACAAGCACTCTCTATTAAGTGGCTCACAGCTCATGGGAAGACAAGATGCAGACAACTATGTACAGTAAAACTGGGGACATTGAATGAAGCCTGAACACTGATTTGCAATGTCTAGTCTCAAAGAGTCGCCTAGTGCGCCAGGAGACAAGAGACTTACCATGGCTACTTAGCTGCTGGGTATCAGAGGTAAGCCTTGAATTCAGGTGTTCATGGCTGGCTTGCCGCATGGCTCTACCACCCTGTCTTAATCTACGTAACAGGGATATAGATATCTACTCTAAGTCCAAATCTTGGTCAAGACCCTCCCACCCTACTGAACTGCAGAAAAAAAGTCTTATTCTCCAAGGCCACAGAGGAGCCACAGAATGGAGTGACCATTCATAGTGTTGGACCAGTCTGAGCTGTTGGGCATCAAGAAGATACAGACTGTATGCTATCAATGACGCAATAAGAGAAATCTCCATTTGAATGTAAGGCAGTAAAGATGAAAGAAGAGCTCTTTCTTAAGCAGTCTGGAAATCCCTGGCAATGGGGTGGCTAGGCTACAGGAGGAGGCCAGCTTGGGGCCAGATGTGTGTGAAAGGGCCATGTCTGAACCTCAGCCAGTTTCCTGGCAATAAATCTGAAATAAGCATGAGGTGGGGTATGTGAACCAGCCCACCCATTAAATCATATGTGATGATAAGAGGGAAGAGAAGGAGATGCAGATGTCCCAAAGGCCTTCACCTAGTTCCTCCACCAGCCAAGAATGCTCTCGACATCCACTATGACACGGCAGTTATCTATTGGTTTCCAAGTCTAGGGGAGGGCAGTGTGTGTCCTGTTAGTAGCAAAAGAATTGGTGCCTAGACTTTCTTTGGCCCTTCCAACCATTTCAACTTTCTCTGGCATCTTATTTCAGAAATGCCCCCAGGGCTTTGTTCTTTGTTCCTTTCAGGTGGATGAGCATGGGCTACTGAAGGTGTGTCTTTGGATGTAAGTGTACCTTTTTCCTGAAGCACCGGGGCCCCCTACTCATTATTTGCTTTCTAAACAGATGTTGTCAGTGGTTCCTGGGGAATTTAAGGTTGAGAGGCTGCTCTTGTGGTCTGCATGTACAAAGAAAACCCAGTAATGTTGCTACTAGGTCTGTCGCCCAAGAAAGGTCAGAAAAAGAGGAAACAGACCCATATGTACAAATACATTTCCAACAGATCGCTTCATGGTGATCTAAGAAGAGGAAAGTAAGAAGGTGCCCATTAACTGGGTGATGGCTGCACAAAGTATGGTGGATGAATGTAACAGAAAAGTAAGAAAGGATGGAAAGGGCAGCTACAGAGAAGCTTTTGAAGACTTGTATGAACTGATGCAGAGTGAAGCGAGCAGAACTAGAAAAACAGCTTAGCCAATAACAAAAACTTTGTCAAGAAAATCATCTTTGAAAGACTTAAGAACTCTGCCTGATAGACCATGATTCCAGAGGACCGGTGATGACGCATGAGGCTCACCTCTTGACTGAGTGTAACCCTTGTTTTAGATGTGGCCACTTGTTTTTCTTGACCATACACACTTGTTACAAAGGCTTAGTTTTTCTTCCTTTTTCAATGGGAGGGGGAGGATGGAGGGAGGAGGGAAGAAGAAAAAATAGAGTTTTGTTCATTGAATGAAAATATTTTTTGGAGGGGGGGCAAGGCAATAGGGGTTAAGTGACTTGCCCAAGGTCACAAAGCTAGTAAGTATCAAGTGTCTGAGGCTGGATTTGAGCTCAGGTCCTCCTGACTCCGGGGCAGGTGCTCTATTCACTGTACCACCTAGCTGCCCCCCCCAAAGAAATTTAATTAAAAATGCAGGCAAAGGGGAGCAAGGAGGGCAGAAAGAAGAGAAGAAGGAAGTCCAATATATCACAAAGAATACAGGGTTAGTGTCAAGAGACATATGGAAATATTTGACAACTAGATGGTTGTTGAATGTCGGACTGGGAATCTGGAAGACCTGAGTTCAAATCCTACCTCAGCCACTAACTTGTGACCACCCAGCGATTCATTTCATCTTAGTGTCAGTATCCTTATCTGTAAAAGGGGAGAGACCTTATATAATTGTGATGAGAACTGAGATAGAAAATATAGCCTCGTGGGGGAGACAGCAATAACTCCGTAGACATTTATTAAATGCCGACTGTTTGCTAGACACTCTACTAAGCTGGGGAATACAAATATAAAGTACTATATAAATACTGGTTATCATGATCATCTTCATCCCAATCTTAACTCCGCTATTTATTAGCTGTGTGGTTTTAGGCAAATTTCTTAATCTCTCGGGCTTTAGCTTTTCTTTTTTTTTCCTTTCAGTAAAGTCAGAAAACTTGAATAAATGGGAAAATGGAGATTATTTTTTTAAAAATTGTAAAGAACAGGCCTTTCAGAGACTATCTAGTCTAACTCCCTCATTATACAGTTGAGGAAACTGAGGCCATGGCTGGATCAGACTGCTGGGGGTTGCTCTGAAGGATAGGCCCTCTCTGGGCCTCAGTTTCCTCATCTGTAAAGAGAGTGGGGTTGGCCTCATAGGGTCATTTTAGCTCCAAGTCCATGATCTTATTACTTATCTATTATCTTATATCTTATTATTTTATCTTATTACCTTATAATATTATCTTATTACTTATCTATTACTTACCTGTTTAAGTCACTAGACCAAATCGCTCTCACTCCCCTTCCCCCTTTCTGAGTTAATCAAGGCTGTTGAAACAGCTTCGTATCCACTGGAATGCAATCAACTTGGTAGGTGCCAATCTTTCTCTGTGAGTATTCTGGATGCCAACCAAGTAAAACAGCAGGAGAAACTGTCCTGAAGCAAGATGTAATTACCTCCATTGAAACTGGCTACCTCCCATCCCCTACCGACCCCTCCAGCTCCTTGGGAAGGATGTTGGGGCCTCCTTTGACTAGCATGCAAGGTGAGAGCTGGGTCTAGTTTGCAAATTCCTTGGAAACATAGCCCCTTGGCATCACAGTTAGCCTCACACTGGTAGAAGTGGCAGAGAGCACTAAATGTGCCTCCCTGGTCCCCCTCTCTGTGCCCTCCCAGCTACCGCCAACCTTCCAGCTTTCCTAGAGCCTGCTACAGGCGGCTCATTCCATAGATGAGTTTTGCAGGCTCTGAGAGCACAGGTATATCTTTTCATGGCTTGATTAGGAAGCCTCCTCAGCAGGGTAGCTGCTGCTGGTGCTGTTGTTTGAGAAGCTAATTCACACACACACACACACACACACACCCACACACACACACACACACACACACACCCCTCCCTCCCTATGGGAACAGCAGCAGGAATGGAAAGGGCGCAGACAGGGACAAATGGGTGGGATGGAAGATGGGGAAGCAGGTGGGAGCTAGCTGGGTGATGATGCTCAGGGACCAGGAGAAGAACAAGGGAGCAGAGAGGTGTGCTTCAGAAGGGGAGGGGACATGCCTTGAATACAGATAGGAGAACATAAAGATGAGGAAGAAGGAAAGGAAGAGAGCTTGGGCCTGTTATCGGAAACCTACCTTGGAAAACAATCCAACATGGGTCAACAAGCATGTATGAAGAACCTTGCATAGAGCTGAGGATACACAGACCAGAGGGAGGCTGCCCTTTGCCCCCCAAAAACCTACATTCTAATGGGGGAGATGTCATGCACACATACAGGTGTGTAGAGAATATGTGGAAAACCTGAAAGGCAGGAAGAACACAGATGCCCAGTGAGTACAAGGGACAAGGACACTTTCCCAAAAACTGCCTTCCCCTCTGTTAAATATGTCCTATTTATCCTCTAAATAGCTTGTTTGTATATATTTGTTTGCTTGTCAGCTCCCTCCTTAGACTGTAAGCTCCTGTGGGGCAGGGACTGTCTTTTACCTCTTTTTGTATCTCCAGAGTTTAGCACAGTGCCTAGCACATAGTAGGCACTTAATAAATGTTTGTTGAGTAAGTCATTTAGAGAGGCCTTAGAGATCAGCATTGTACCATGGAAAGGATGTTGGATTTGGAGTCAAGGAATTTGGGTTCAAATTCCAACTCTCTCAAATTGCTACCTTCTGAACCATAGTCAAAATGACTTCACTCCTCCCTGAGCGTTGGTTTTCTCATCTGTGAAAGGAAGGGACAGACACAACTGCCTCTAAGAATTCAGTTCTAAATCTAATGATAATAATAATAATAATAATAATCCTGTTGTTACCTGTGTGACCTTAGCCAAGTCATTGCAATTCTCTTGGTTGAGATGACCCCAGACAAAGATCCCTTCTGGCTTTAAATATGATCCTAGGTATGATCTCCAGGGTCCCTATCAACCCTAAGATTCTATGAACTGGCCCAATGGGCTTGCTTTTGATTACAACCATGTTTAAGGGTATTTCTATGTGGCTACTGTATTCTTAGGGTCAGTTCTTTGGACACAAATCAAGGTAGAGTGAGGGCAATTGGTTTAATACTGATGGTGTCCATTGAGTGTCTCTTGGAATCAGATCGTGCCTCCTGTCCATAGACAGAGCTCCTGGCAAGTGGGAAATTTTTCCTGTTATGAGCTGGCATTTTATATCATTCCATGGCACAAACCATTTCACATTTATCATCTCATTTAATCTTTATAACAGCTCGGTAAGTTCCTCAGTTCAAAGAAGCACAGAAGAAAAGAGCTCCAGATTTGGAGAAAAGAAAACCTGGGGTAAGAAGTGGAAGGATTCAAACCCAGGGCACAGGTGAAGAAACAGGCTGAGAAGAAGTCAGTGACTTGCCCAGGGTTACACAGCTAGTGAATGTCTAAGGTGGAATTCAAACCCAGGTTTTCACTGCCGATTACTTAGGTTCTTAATATGGAGTCCTTGAACTTGTTTTTCAAATATTTGGATCACTATATTTCAATAAAACTAGTTTTCTTAGTGTGTATTTCATTTTATGCATTTAAAAATATGATTCTGAAAAGGGGTCCATTGGCTTCCCCAGACTGTCCACGGGAGCCATAATACAAAAAAAGCTAAGAATTCCTGGTCTCACCTGTGCCTGGAGAGGAATCCTCTCTACAACATGTCCTTCAAGTGATTATCCAGGTTTTGTTAGAACACTTTAAGTGATGGGGAACTTGCTACTTCCCTAGGTGATCCATTCCATTTTTGTATAACTCTCACTAATGAGAACATTTCCTTGAGATGATATATATGAACATAGAAACATAGAGATCGAGTGAGAGAAGGATGGATGGATGGATGATGAATGCATGGATGATGGGTGGATGAATGGGTAGATGGATGGATGATGGGTGGATGAATGGGTAGATGGATGGATGGATGGACGGATGATGGGTGGATGAATGGGTAAATGGATGGATGGATGGATGATGGGTGGATAGATAGATGGGCACATGGATAGATTGATAATGGATGGATGGATGATGGACGAATGGATGGGTAGATGAATGGATGGATGGAAGGATGATGGATGGATGGACAGACAGACAGATAATAGATAGAACATTTATTAAACACTTACTGTTTGCCAGACACTGGGCTGGTGATACAAATGAAAGAAAGCTGGACAGCTTGGTTCTCTATAGCATATATTCTAGTGGGGGAAAAAAACATAAAGAATCCCTTGAGGGGTATGGGGTGGGATGGCTTCAGACTTCTGAGATTGCTGTGGAGGCCTGAAACTGGGAAACCTAAGGCAAAGTCTGGTCCCAAGGAGGTCTTGGGGGGCATCTAGGTGGCACAGCAGATAGGGTGCTGGACCACATAGCTACTCCTCAAACTATAAACATAATAATACATATTTACATTCATATAGCACTTTAAGGTTTGTCAAGTGCTTTACAAATACTGTCTCACTCTATCTTCATAGCAACCAGGAGGTAGATGCTATTGGTTTTCTTTTTTTGTTTTGTTTAGGATTTATATTTAGTATTACAACTGATTCTCACATGGTAGAACCTCGAGACCTGTGCATCCCTAATCCCTGCAAAATGATCTGGGTTCCCAGGAACTCAGATGAACCCAAGGGGTTCTTTGCCATTTTTGTGTTACTGATCCCTCTGACAGTCAATCTTGTGCAGCCTATTTGACCCCTTCTCAGAATAGTGCTTTTAAATTCATAAAATAAAATATATTTAGATTACAAAGGAAGCCAGGTTTTTGAAATATAATTGTCAAAATATTAAAGTTCACAGGCCCAAGGCTAAGAGCTTCTGGATTTCTGCTACCCACTTCATATCTCTATGGGGAGAAGAAAGGTTAGGATCTCCTTGGTGTGACTAGGACAGGGCACCAGCAGCTTCAGGCATCACAGATCCCAGAGACTTCCAGAAGGATGTGCCTCAGTGGGTCAGAAGGAGGTCCTGAAGGCTCTGCCCATAAGGGTGTGGGGGCTGTGAGCCTGAAGCTCCTCCAGAGCTGTTGGCCAAAGGCTTGGTCAGAGTCCTTCCCCCTCTGCCCACATTTTCCATTTTAATGAATTTGTAAAGTCCATCTCCCTAATTAGCAAGAACAGGTTTTGCTGCTGCTGGATCACAGTGGCAATTTCACCTTAGGTCAACCGACTGGCTGTGTTGCCAAGAGGAACTCCTCCATAATCAAAGCCAGGGCAGCCCTGGTGGAAAGTCAGTCCAAGGTCTTCCAAAGCCTGATGTTAGGATCATGGATGTAGGGTAAGAAGGGACCTTAGAATCTAACTATTTAATTTAATAATTTAATTTAACTATTTAATTTTACAGATGAGGAAACTGAGATAGAGAAATTAAACTAGGGGGCATATTGGATAGACCACTAGACTCTGGAGTCAGGAAGACTTGAATTTGAATCCTGCCCTAGATGTTTGCTGGCTCTCTGAACCTGGGCTAAAGCCTTTCTGTGCCTCAGTCTCCTCATCTGTAAAACTGAATAGTAAACAGTGAAATTAAATGAAGATAAAAATATCAATGACCTCACAGAGTTGTTGTGGGAACCAGATGCAATAATGTAGAAGTAAAGTTGCTTCCAAACTTGAAAACGTTCTATAAATTCTAGTTGTCATGATGATGAGACCTCTGATCTCTGTTGGTATTGTTCAGTTGTTTCAGTGGTGTCTGACTCTCCACGACCCCATTTGGGGTTTTCTTGGCAAAGATACTGAAAGGTTTGCCATTTCCTTCTCCAGCTCATTTTACAGATGAGAAAACCAAGGCAAACAGAGTTAAATGACTTGCCCAGGGTCACACAGCTAGGAAATAAATACATACAAATAAAAACGTATTCATCATCATTTTTTTTTCATTCTCTCTCCCTTTCATAAGACATCTCAGAGAAGTTAAATAATCTTGTTCAACACTAGGTATGTATGATAAAGTCAGGATTTGAACCCAAGACTAGTAAATCAATCTACTGCCCTCTGCAGAGCCCTAAAGAAAGGGCTTTGGACATAGGAAGTGGCTGTGTTGACACTTTTCTCTGGAGGGAAGCAGAGATCTCGACTGGGAAAGTTAGAAAACCGTCTCTCTGCTATGGTGCCCAATCTGCAGATGTAACAGGATTTTCTTTGCTTTTTCAACTGGGAATTGGCTCCTAAGTTTTGAAGCTTAGCTCTGGGAATCCCTGAGGGGATCTCTATCCTCCACTAAGAGTGAGTGAACATATTTTACCATTTTTCCAGTCCTTATTGTAACTGCTGGGGTTACTATGTTTTCTACATTTTTCTTAAATGTAATGCTGACCTGGCCTTTTGGGAAGTTACCCAGAATGGGCCATAAATAATTACAGCTTATATCTATGTGCCACTTTAAAGATTATGCAAAGTAGGGATGGCTAGCTGGTGCTACAATGGTTAGAGTCCTGGAGTTAGGAGAACCTGAGTTCAAATGCAGCCTCAGACACTTACTAGTGTATGACCCTGGGAAAGTCACTTAACCCTGATTGCCTTAAAAACAAAAAAGAAAAAAAAAGTACTCAGATGAGTCTTACAATGACCCAGCAGGATAGATGAGTCTTTGTCCGCTTTATACTAGATCTATGATAATATAGGGAACTCCCAGTGAGGAAACGCCTTCCACTAAGGCAGATGAGCACCTGCTCTGGAGCTTAGAGTTTTATGGAGATTCCTGGCTCACTTAAGTGACTTGTCCAGGATCACATAACCAGTATATACAGACTCCCTGACTCTGAGGCCAGACAACTGTGCCATGCTGTCTCACCATTAGAAACCTTAAGATAATATATAACCTCTAGTATCATTATTAATAATAACAATAATTCTTTGGTTCTAGGCAAGGCATGATGAAAGCTTTCATCTATCACAGTCTGGTCCTAGGCCAGGTCCAAGATTCTGGTGGGGGAGAGATGGGGATGATGGCTGGAGTGGAGGGGGCTGGTGTGTAGATAGCAGCTTACCCATTCACCAACTCTGATATTGCATGGATTTCTCTTTCAGAGCAGATACAAAGCTGGACACCCCGAGAATCCTGCCCCTAAGGATCTTATATTATGTTGGAATATATAGTAAGTTTTTTCTTTTGGCTCCAATCCAAACATAGGTTAGAATACATGGCCTGAGAAGTCCCTACCAACTCTGTAGTGTTAGCATTTTTCTTTTTTTAACTTTTTATCTCTAAGTGTCCTCCAGTGACTCTTAGGTGGGCAAGCTGGCCTGTTCAAATCTAACAGGCATGGCCCTTGGATAAAATATGTCAAATGAGCCAAGATGGGACCTGCAGATTATATATGTGTATGTATACACATACATGTATATATAAATAGATATCACATATATGATATATGTATGTGTGCATACATATACACGCACATACACATACATACATACATACATACATACATACATACATACGTATATGAGTGACAGAATTCTGTGAGTGACAGAAACCTGAGTCTATGGGGCTGCTCCTGAGCCAAGCTCCCAGAGCCCTGGCAGCCAGCCTAGGTGGTACCTAGCTGCATTTTTGTTTCTACTTAGATCTTTGTCCCTTACATCAAGTTCCCTTTCTTTATCCTGCAGAGAAAAACTCAGAAAAATTCCATGTTACTCAGCAGAGGAAATCTGGACCTGGGATGTCTGTGACAGGGAGACAGAGGGCCCGGATGAGCAAGCCTGTCATGATGCAGGAGGGGGAGATGGGAGAACACTAAATGGAATACCTTGCAAAGTCCCAACATGAAAACAGGATCAGCCTGTTTCTCTGGTATGTAATTGGTAGCTGGGTTTCAAGATTTTAAAGTAAAATTTAAAAAAGATTTTCATTTTTCCTAGAGATATGAATCATTTCATTCTTGCTTCCTCTACCACTCCAAGTCAAAGTCATCTAAAGGTGTGTACACTCATTTCTGTAAAGCCAAGGTCACAGGCAGGACTCTCGATTTACAGCTGGAAGGTCATCTCGTCCAGCTGCTTCCATTGACAAATGAGGAAGCTAAGGCTGATGGTAGTGGAATGGCTTGCCCTAAAGTGTCCTGGCTTATTAGTATTTGGTGTCCTGCCCCTCATTCAGTCTTCTCTTCTCCAGCTTGTGAACATCTCCAATAGAAAAAAAGTGCCCAATATCAATTTCAGCAGAAGATAATTAAACCATGGCTTTATTTTTGGCTTTTATTCCCAGTACCTAACAAGATACCTGGCATATAGTAGGAGTTTAATAAATGCTTGTAGGATTGAACTGAGTGAAAATCAAGGTTTTTCTGTGAGACTTTCTTCTGTTTATAGTGTGTATACACACATGTATATATTATATATGCATATGTGTTTGTATATATATATATATATATATATATATATATGTACACACATTTTGTTGTTCAGTTATGTCCTATTCTTTGTGACTTTCGTTGAAGTTTTCTTGAAAAAGATACTGAAATGGTTTTCCATTTCCTTCTCCAGCCCATTTGACAGATGAGGAAACTAAGGCAAACAGAGTTAAGTGACTTTCCCAGGGTCACACAGCTAGTAAGTGTTTGAGGCCAGTCTTCCTGACTCCAGGCCTGGTGCTCTGTGCACTGTACCACTTAATTGCACACACACACACATATCTTGTATGTACAATTTATACACACACATGTATGTATATGTATATCTCTCTCCCTCAATAGAAAGTAAGGTCTTTGAGGGCAGGAACTCTCTTTTTCTATCTGTGTTCCCAGTGCCTAGCACAATGCCTTGAAATTTAATTCAAAAGGCATTTGTTCAAGCTCCTGCGACGTCGTAGGCACCGTTATTTGCAGATGCTGAAAAAATACTCATTAAATGACTGAGAATAAGCTGTTGAAAGTCTCCACAGCCCCAAAATATAATATTCATGACCATGGTCTCAGAAGAGGTTTCCCAAGGGTCAGCCTCAACACTCAGAGAACATTTCTGGGCATTTCCAGGGAATCCATCCTGGCCAAGTTAAACAGAACCTGCCCTTGGGAGCAGGGGGAAAGGGGGAGAAGTGGGTAGTGGTTCTGGACTCTGCTTCCTTCTTTGAAGCTGAAAGCCAGTGGCCCTGAGTCCTCAGAAGTGATTTGAATCACAGACTTGGACGTTTTTATAGAGACTGGGGGGAGGGGGTTCCACATGAACTGCTTCTTCCTGCACAGTAAAGAAAGACTGGGGAAAAATCCTAGACCTGTGAGCTGCAACAATGGGGAAAGAGCCAGGGACTCCTTCCTAAAGGGAGAGAGAGAGATCCAAACCAGCTTCATTTGCCATGTAAACCCTGGCACTATCTCCTAGAAGTTACAAGGGCAATTTTCTTTCTTTTTCTTTTTTTTTTTTAAATAGTGGGGGAAGGAGCAAACTGGGCTGTTTTTTTTTTCTTCTCCTTAAATTAGAACCAAATTGGAAAGTGATGCCCAGATTCCTGCTGACTGATGTTTTTGTAGTGTGTGTTTTTCCAAGAAGATTGCAACTGGAAAGTTCCTTAAAAGAGAGAATGTCAAAGGTAGGTGGGGACTTGGGAGACAATGTCAGAACTGGGAGGGACCTTAGAAGGGGGAATGTTAGCCTTAGAAAAGAGCTTGGGATACTGACTATCAGAGGTGGTGGGGCCTTAGAACAGGGAATGTCAGAGTTGGGAAGAACTTAGAACATGGGATGTCAGAGCTGGGAGGAGGCCTTAGAACAAGGAATCTTAGTAATCATTCCAGTTCTTACCTCAGGCATAAATATGTATGGATCAGAGCAAGCAACAATGCCTGCTCTCTTTATTTACGTATGCCAAAGCAAATGTGTAACAAAATAAAGACTTTCAGTTCCCAAGGGGCAGGATCCTTATTTTTTATTCTGCCTTAGCCTTTCATACACAGAAATAAACAGTGATAACAGACACCTACAAAGAAGCTTCCCCTAAATGTCATAGTTCTGCAGATTCGTGTGTAACAATGGGAGGTTTATGAAAGTGATGCAGAATCAGGTTGTTGGCACTATAAATCACAGGATTCATTTTTCTCGAGCAACCACTTAATGAAGGACCTAGATTACATGGTGAAATGGTAGAAACTTTGGCAAATTGCTGCAGGTTGCAAAGATTTAATATTATCAGATGCTTAGCGAGTCATGATCGGGTGGCAGGAATTACATAACAGAAGTGCATTCTCCATCATAAAATAACAAGTCATAGTATTATAAATACAAAACTAGACATCTCTCTGAAGTCAATAAGTAAACCTTTCTAGAACCAAAGCTTCAACTAGCCAACACGTAGTTATTAAGCACCTACTATATTCTAGGCACTGTGCTAAGTACTGAAGACACAGAGAAGACAGAAGACAGTCCTCACTCTCAAGGAGCTCAGTCTAATGGGAGAGACAACATACAAGCAACCATGCACAAACCATATATAGATAGGAGAGATCGGGGTTAAAAAATACCTCAGAGTGTAAGGGATAATTTATAGTGAAGTTTCCCCATTCTGAAAAACCAAGTCTAGAATGACTTCAATATTCACTAGGCCTAGGTTTAGGTCACCTGACCTTCAAGTAACCTGGGGTTTAGAGCAATGGAGACCCTCCCCCAGACCCCCTCAGCAGAACATGTGCCAAATAAGGTTAAGACTGCTTTCATTGGACACCCACATGTTTCCGGGTCCTTTGTCGCAGACAGATTCCTGCGCTTGGGTCACAGGTCAGCCCCCCTGGCCAATGAGAGTGAAGGCCAGTTGGGGGATTGGGTTTACTATAAAAATCATGAGTTGGCTCCTACCTGCGCTCTTTCCCTGCTGCCATGTGGGTGGCAGGGACAGGGTCCTTTCTCATGAGAAAGAATAAAGACCTTTTCTGATCTTAGATTCAGACTCTGAACTCCTTTTCATCTCACACAAGAGGGAAGGCAAGAAGATTCAAAAGCACAGAAAAAGGCTTCCTCAACCCAGACGAAACTGTTATCCAAAAGAGCCTGGACATAGCATTATTCCATAAAAATCTAACAGTGCTGTTCAGTGATATGGCTGTACCAGACACTTCTAATTTTCAAATAACATAAGGAAAGCTTGAGTCAAATTCATTTGGATAAGACCTGAGTGTTGCTGTTTTGGGGTCCCAGAACCCCTAAACTTCAATGCATGTAATGAAAAACTCCCAAGATCTAGAGCTTTGGATGAAGTACTTAAAAGTAAGTAGGAACAGGGTAAAAGGCATATCCTTTCTTCTCATTGTCCTGACTGCTACTAGAGTTGGATGGAGGATGCTTTGGGTGAGCTTACAGAAGATGAGCTGGCATGCTGAGTATCACAACCATTATAAAAAGAAATTATTTATTTTACACACCATGCAACAGCTATCACAGAACATGAAATATATGACAATGTTATCTAGATGGTGACCTGTTCAGGGACTGCTTCTACCTGAGCGCCATCAGAAAAAAGAGAATGAGATAATAATAATAAGACATTATTTGTATTAACTTTTGTGTTGGATTTATACTTTAATAGTTTAGTCTATAAAGGCCTCTTTTCTAAAATATACAGGGAATTAAGTAAAATTTATAAGAACACAAATCATTCCCCAATTGATAAATGGTCAAAGGATATGAACAGGGAATTTTCAGAGGTAGAAATTAAAGATATCTTTAAGAATATGGAAAAATGCTCTAAATCACTATTGATTCATGAAATGCAAATGAAAACAACTTTGAGGTACCACATCT
>CM053597.1:237038511-237076469 GCA_028646575.1 Pseudocheirus occidentalis | reverse complement strand
TATATGAATGTAATGGAATACTATTGTGCTATAAGAAATGGGAAGGAGACGGACTTCATATTTCCCTGGAGAGGCTTATACAAACTGATGCTAAGTGAGAAGAGGAGAATCAGGAAAAATTTGTACACAAACAGAGACACATCATATGTATGACGATCAGCCTTGATAAACTGGACTCTTCTCAGCAACACACAGTTAAAAGACAACTCTACAAGTCTCAGGATGGAAGGAGATGTCTACACTCAGAGAAAGATCTAGAAAGACCAAAGTTTAAATGGAGATTGAAGCAATACATGCTATCATTCTTTAAAAAAAATAGTTTAGTCTGTATAAATATAGAGAAATACTAGAGTATAAAAAATCCAGTATGTATATATAGTCTATTCTCGCTCTGTATTTATAGTTTGAGATATATGTATATGTATAGAAATATACAATGAAAAAAATGGGGGTTATATATGTGTGTATGTGTATATAATACATGCCATATATTCATATATATAGTGTGTGTGCTAAAAAGTTTAGACTCAAAAATATAAACCCAATCCAAAAGTTAATAATAATTATCTCATTATAAAATAAATTATAATTCAATCTAGTACAGTACAATATCAATAATAATATATCTTATCCTATGGGCTTTGCAATAGCCTTTGAAAGCAAGTAAGGAGGTCTTTATTATCTTAATTTTAATGACAAAGGGAAGGCAATTTAAAGTAAGGAGTCCTGGGTTTGTATCAGAACTTAACTGACCAAGTCATTTCACTTTTTTTTCTAAGTCTCCATTTCCTCATCTACCTTATAGGGTCCCTGTGGCAAAGTAACTTACAAACAACCCTATTACCACCACCAATATCAACATCATCAATATTATTACTGTTATAATAACAATAACTATTATTATTATGACAGTGTAGTTTAGTGGATAGAGGTTAACGTCCTGCTTTTGACATCTATTGGCTGTACCTCCCTGGGCAAATCATTTAGCCCCTTAGTGCCCCCCAGAGCATCTAAGACTATAAGTTACAGGTTTTAACCTGTGTTGGTTGAGGAAATTTCTCTTCAGGAATTCCCTGAATCAATTTGTTCATATATATGGTTCTAAAAAGAACAAACAAAAGAAAATAGATAAAATAATTTCTTTTCACAGCTATGCAGATTTCCCCTGCCCCCCCCCATTAAAAAAATGCAGCTATTGCTTAGCTCTGGCTTGGAAATGTTACTTGCCCAAGGGAATATAGAGAGGAAAGGGATCTTGTTTATTTTCTCACTGGGATAATGTCTCTCTGTCTGATATTTTAAAAATTTGTCTGCAAGGCTGGCTTATTCATCTAGAAAGCTCCAGAATGTCCTCCATTCTCTTCAGTGCACAAGAGTAAGAATATCCCTGGTCTAAGAGCTTTTCTTCCTGAGAGAAAGAAAACAGGAAACTACATGGTCACACATGCATTTTGGGAAAGTCAGTTTGGCCGCTGAATGGAGGAAGGATTGGAGTGGGGAGAGACTTGGGGCAAGGGGACCAACTAGAAGATTATTGGCAGCAGTTCAGGTGAGAAGTGATGAGGGTGGGCACCAGGGTGGCTACACCATTGTGTGTAAGTAGAGATGGGGACAAACAGGATGTGTAGGAAAAACATTGTGGCAGTAGAAACAATAAGACATGATTAAGAAGGGCACAGGATGTGCAGCCATAGATGCGTTCTGATGTCTCATTGGAGAGGACATCCAAATCCATGAAATCATGGAGCTATCAGGCTATCTGATGATGAGAATCATTCCCACAAAAAGTGATTGGGAAGAAGGAAGGGAAAGGGGAGGGTGAACAGAGAGGTTGGATTCTGGTCCAAGGATAAGAAGAAAAGGAAAGTGGGAATGTGGTGTCTCAGAAAAGCCTCATTACGTTCAGCAGGTGGCACATTTTCTTTATGTGTTTAGTCTAAAATTCCTTCTGCAATGATTCTGGATTGGTTACCTCTCAGACGGCATCCTCAGAACATCTGGTGCCCAGATGGTTCCACCCTTCTTGGGCCCAGAGAAATTTGTATGCAATTTCTGAAACCCTCAATTTTTTCAAAATGTTGCCAATGGTTTTTGTTTTTGTATGCCTTTGTGAAAAGCAAAGGAGCAAGGGGAAGGTCGTGGTGGAGAAGATTTTAAATCTGGGAAGAATTCCTAAACAAATTGAGTAGTTCTGCATTTTGATTATCCTTTTAGTTCATAATCCTAGACTGCTAGTGCTGGAAAGACCCTGAAATATCATTTAATCCGACCAATTAAAAATATTTATTTATTTTTCTATTCCTTCCATATTAAAGAGGAAATAACGAGCCTAGACTTGTCCAAGGTTACATAAACTAAAGTAGTGGCAGAGTTGATAGCAATAACTCTTATTTTGAGTGTCTACTATACCCAGGAGGTAAGTCAGGCACAGAGACTGTGGTTTCCACAGTATGACACACACAAGGGCAGTAGGTGACCTCCGAAAGAGATTTCCTAGGCAACCAACCCTAGAACTCTTTCTTTCTCGACAGCTAGATGGAACCAGGGCCAGATCTGCGTGGAATCAGAGAAAAGTCCCAGGACCAGAGGTGTAGAATGGGAAGAAACCTCAGGGGCCATTTTGTCTAAACTTTTTACCTTACATACGAGGAAACTGAGGTCCAGAGAGGGACATGTGCCAGTGATGACCACAGAGGGTCATCCATCTCGTCAAAGAGTTAGGATTTGAATATTGAATTTCCTGAATTGAAGCTTAATCTCCAAATCTAACATCATGGGATTTTCTAAGTTCGAATCAACCTAATTCCAGTCTCACCCTGGTCAGGGGGCACCCTGTTAATCCCCATAGCTATTCCCCAACTTCAATATTATTATTAAGTGACTCCTGCCAAGTCATGTTCATAGTTGTATGCCATGGTATTAAAATGGTTCCACAGATAGATTGTATCTCAGGATGAGCTTGTTAAGTTAAGGAAGCTTCATTAGCAGGTCAACTGCAAGATAATAATTTTGGGGGCTCAATAACTCTCAAAGATTGGGTGATGAAGATGATGATGATGGTAATAATAGCATTTATACAGTGTTTTAAGTTTTGCAAAATGTTCCCACTGTGTTAAGTATGTGTCTAGCACACAGGAAGCAAATGCTTAAGATTAACTGATTTTACAGATGCTATATTGTTTGATTCTCCCCAAATCCTGAGAGGTAGGTGCTATTATTGTCCCCAATTTGCAGTTGAGGAAAATGAGGTTAAATGATTTTCCTAGGCTCACACAGACTGGTAGTGCAGTGGATAAAGAACTGAGCATGAATGGAGGGGGGAAGACCTGAGTTCAAATCTAGCTTCAGGCACATGCTACCTGTATGACCCTGGGCAACCATTTAACCTCTGTTTGCCTCAGTTTACGCAACTTTAAAATGAAGATAATAATAGCATTTACCTCCCAGAGTTGTTGTGAGGATCAAAAAAGATAATATTTGTAAATCACGTAGCAAAGGGCCTCACAGGTTGTAGGCAAAAATTAGCTCCTGCCCTCCAGGAGTTCAGTCTAGCAGAGAAGGCACTGACTTTCACTGGTGAAGGCTTCTTCATTTGGGAGTTTCCTGTGCCATCCCAGGTCCCAACCCATCCCTATCCTTAACCCAATCTTATCCCAATGCTATCACAAGGACTCATTTCCCCCCATGGATCCCTGTTTTCCCAATGTGCAAGCAGTGCACTTCTACAGAACACCTTGGGGAAAGCCAATGGAGACAACACTTCAGCTAAGGTGTCTACTTTTTCTACCCTATGAGGAAAGAGGCTAATTTCCACTTTTCTCTCAGGATTCCTGAGAGGACATTAGAGTCAGTGAACAGACTATTACAGGTTCAGATGCAAGCTGAAACCTAGGATGGGGAGAGATTATTGAGGAAGAAGTCTGAAAAAGGACAAGGCACTCAGGTTAGGAAGCCCCAACCTCTATGGTGAAATGATACAAGACTATATACACCATTCTGTCTGTCAATCGATAAGTATTTATTAAATGCCTACTATGTGCCAGGCACTGTCCTAAGTGCTGGGGATACAAAAAAAGGCAAAAGACAGTTCCTGCCCTCAAGGAGTTTACAATCTAATGGGGAAGACAACAAGCAAACAAATACATACAAACAAGGTCCGGACAGGATAAAAAGGAAATAATTAGCAGAGGGAAGGCACCAGAATTAAGAGGGCCTGGAAAAGGCCTCTTCTGGTAGAAGATGAGATTTTAGTTGGGATCTATAGGAATGGGGAGCTCTAGTTTTATGGGCAGAAACGACATGAAGAAGTAACCCAACCTTATAGTGAAATCTGGAGACTGTCTCCAAATCTAATCCAATTCCACAAATGTTTATTAAATGCCTATTATATAAAAGATTGCGCCTATAGCTGGAATGAATGGACTGTCTTTTACCTCCTGAGGAGAGTACCAACTCAAAATTTAATCAGTAATCAAAATATAATCCTAAAATTTATGAGCAAAAATTTGGAAACCAGGAGTTGTGTTATGTCTTGGTACCTTGTGATAAGTTGTGACAAAGTCCTCTGATAGCACTGGGATATAAACATTCTTTTCAACAGTTGTTACAGTCTTAGACGATGGGGGCCATCTCTAGTCATCCTGATCTTTATTGGCCACTGGGCCCAGATGGCTCCAGAAGAAAAAGTGACTTTGCTCAGTCCTGCCTCACTTAAATCCAATTCACTTGTATGTCATGTTGGTCCTGTTCAAGAAGGAAGGACAAACAATAACGACAGTTATTTATGTAGCAGCCGGACTCTGAGAGATTTAGTGACTGTTACAGTTATATGTAGCTAAGAAGTAACAGAAATGACATTTGAATCCTGGTTTTCCTGACTCAAAGACCAGGGTTCTATCCACTATGGCACATGGCCTCCCAACAATTTAATAATATCAAATGACAGGGCCACACCAACCAACCAGTCCAATATCCTCAATTCACAGATGAAGAAACTGAGGTCTCACGGGGCATAATAATTTGCCCAACGTCACATTGTTACTTAGGGACAGAACTCCTATTTCTCTACTTTTCATGCTATTTTCAATTCAATTCAATTTCCAATATTTCATTGCTGACCCTCTTGGTGAAATGAAAAAGTTGGGTGTCATAAGGGTACAACCAAACAGAATAATGGTAGCTGCCAACATGAAACCTAAAAGAAAGGAAATCTCTAAACCCTGTGTTTTTTTTTTTGTTTGTGAGCATTTGTCCAGTTCATGTTGGAGGAAGGGAGAGATGCTGCATTTGCCTGACAAGAGTATCCCCATTCCTAGAGAAGTCACCCCTACCTTTAAGGTCACTGAAGCCCCAATGGAACATTGCTCAGTTCCCTTTGTCTAGACCTGCAATGCTCACCCAGAGACCTTCTGATGATTAATTAAATTCCCCAGGTTCCTTCCTACTGGAAGACAGTATGAGCCCTGGCTAGTGGATGTGAGTATCATAGCTGTAACCACAGTTGAGGGAGTTTAAGCAGATCCATGGGGGCACAAAAGCAGCAGCTGCTGCCTGTAGCCCTGGGGGTAAATATCTCCCATTCTGAGGCTACGGATGAAAGAAGAGAAGATCCAGGGAAATTGAGGCTGGCCCAGTTTCCTGCAGTGGCAGAGGTGTGTTTTTGGGAGAGGGGGAGAGCAGAGGAAACAGAGACTTCAATGAGGAAGCACAGTGAGGTTCCAGCCTCCAGGGACGCGTGTTTGCTGCGTGGCTGCTGTGCTATGTGTCATGAAGACATCTTGTGCACCAACATGGATTTCAAATTGCCTAAAGTCTTGGGAACAGAGAATAATGAAAGGCTGAGCAATGTTTTGACAGCAATTCCCCTTCAACTACTTCTAAGCCCCTTCTTATTTCCTCAGGTCATGGGACTGTTGTGGTCTGAGACAGCAACACCAGTCACTGGAAAGATATACCTACTTATATGAATGAGTTAATTCACTTCTGGTTTAAAAAAATGGCCAAACAGGAGTCTGGACGGTATGAACCAGCTTGTCACCCACCCTAGTAGGTGGGTGAATTTTGAGATTCCAAATCTTTACAGCTGAGACAGCAGATCAGATCCAGGACATTTGGTAATTCTCCAAAATGCTAACACCCTGTGATCCTTAGCTTGTAACAGGCAGCCTTGCCATCTTATTACTACCAGATTTCCTTAAATTCTTTGGAGGGACCAAGGGAAGAGAGAAGACTAGGTAACCACTAAGCTTCCTTCCAGCTCTAAATCCTCAAAGGACTCCATTCAATTCTAGCTCTGCCATTTAAGACCTTCAGAGGTAGAGGAGAGGAGTGGAAAGCTTAGCAGTTATAGAATCAGAGGAACTGATTCAAATTCTGCCCTTACTACTTGTACTTGTGTGACCTCAGGCAATCTAGTAGCCTCTGTGGGCTTTGGTTTCTTCATCTGTAAAACGAGGAAGTTGGATGGGATGATTTATATAAGGTCCCTGAAAGCACAAAATCTGAGGAGCTATGGTCCTATGGGGCCACCAAGATCACAAACAGAAGCATCACTATTCAGATTCCTATCAGCAGTGGTCTATGAGCACAGTAATTGAAGGGAAAAAGGGAACAAGAAAACACTGATAAAACCAAAGGGTTCTTAACCTTTTATGTATGGTGAATGATACTGGCAATATGGGGACACATAGCAACCCCTTCTCAGCAGAATGTTTTTTAAATATATAAAATATGCACGATTATAAAGGAAACCAATAATATTGAACTACAGTTACCAAAGATATTTTTTAAAAAATACAAGTTCATTGAATCCAAGTACAGAAACCCTACATTAAATCCTTATATGGTACTAAACACTGGTAAGTACAGAAAAATAAATGGGAAAGAAGGTTAGTCCTAGGTCTCAAAGAGAAGAGAGACAAAGGCAAGTCCAACGCTAATGACTGCTGGGTTCCCTGAGTGGCAGGGGGAGTCTCCTTTGGTCCAGCCCTCACATCCCTGCAAGGCAGCTTTTATTACTGCTAATGCATTCCTAAAAGATGGGACTTCCTGGGGTGAACTTTACTGTCTTTTTAACTACTCTCACAGGTACAAGGGGCAACCTAATTTTAATTATAATTGCATCTCTCCATTTGGCCTTACCACCCAACGGATAAAAGTAATTCCTTTTCTCCTCCTCACATCCTTGGCCTCTCTGTAGGTACCTGTCCCTGGCGTGGTTCGCCATGAACCGTGTATCTTTGGAGTAGAAAGAGACCAGCTCTCTCAAACGTTCATTTATTAATTCCTTTAGCAAATAGTGCCTATGTACCTACTACATATGCAGTGACTGAGTCAGGATCACACTCACAACTCTTGGCTTTTGAAGAGCTTTCAATCTTTTAGGAAAGAGAGATCTAGTATAAGTAAGAGAATGGACGGATGATTTCACCAGTATAGAAAACGCCCTCTGCAACTTAGAATCTCAGGGAGTGTGTTTGTGAGTACACACACACACACACACACACACACACACACACACACCACAAGTGCCTCCTTTCTCCAATCCATCCTTCACATGGCTCCCAAAGGGATTTTCCTGAAATGTAGGTCTGACCATATCACCTCTCTAGTCAATAAATAGCTCCCTATTATCCTCAAGATAAAAAATTAACTCCTTTGTTTGACATTTAAAGCTCTTCACTATGTGACCCCTTTCTACCTTTCCAGGTTTGTTATAATTTATATTATAGATATAATATATAACATATAATATATTATCTACAACATTACTGTATGATAAATTATAATATAACATAGCTATATAACAAATTATAATATGTTATTACCGTGTATTATATATTATTATATAATATATTGTATTATATAATACTATATCATAGTATATCTATACATTATTCTCCTCCACACACTCTGTGGTCCAACTCTACTGGTTATTCCTCACATATGATGCTTCATCTCCCCTTTGGAGCCTTTGCACTGGTTTCTCCCATGCCTGGAACGCTCTTTCTCCTCACCTCTGCCTATTAACTTCTCTAGCATCCTCCAATACTCAGCTCAAATCCCACTTTCTGCCAGAGGTTGATTGACTTATCCAAGGGCACATAAATAGTAAATGGCAAAATCACAATTTGAACCCAGGTCTTCTGATTCCAAATCAAAGTTCTTTGCATTGTGCAATACATTTGCACCTGACAACTCTGCAAATATTTAAAGACTGCTATTGTGTCCTAAGCCTTTGCTAGGCCTGGAGTCAAGAATATCTGAGTTCAAATCTGGCCTCAGACACTTACTACCTGTGTGACCTTTGACCAGTTACTTAACCTATAAAGGTCCCAGTTTTCCCAACTGCAAAATGGGATAATAATAATACCACCTTCACAGAGATGCTGTGGAGATCAACCGAGATAATATTTGTAACAGTACACTGCTTGGTACATAGTAGGTGCTGTATAAATACCTTTTTCCCCTCCCATTCCCTCTATTCCAGATTAAATATTCTTTGATCAAATGATCTTCACATGGCAAGGTTTCAAGTCTTCTCATGCTCTTAGTTCTCCCCACCTGTTTTCTGAACAAGTTCCAGTTTTGTTCAAACACCCTGTAAAATGAAGCCCAAAGAACTGAACCACCATGTGGTCTGACAAAGGCAAATTAGACAAGGACTATGGCATCTCTCATTCTGGACACTATAGAAAACGTCATCTAAGATCACACCAGGGCTTTTTTAGGTGCTGCACCTCACTACTGTGCCTCGGACATATAGGTGTTAATGATTATTATTGTCCATAATAATGATCATTACTGAGTTTGAAACAGAAGTCTGCAGAGTAGTTTTGAATAGATTTTTGTTCTGTCTAACCAAGCCTGATGATCAGTCTCCCTAGAGAGAAAAGAAGCCAGATAGGGGTTGAGTTGTTCTGCCTTCTTTCTGTTATCATATCCAATTCATATATCCAATTCATATCTCTTCTTTAATTCTTTACTGAGAATTCCAGGACTTATTTATAAGAACTATTATCTAGTCATATTCCTGCATCTTGTGACCTTGATATTTTGAACATAAGAGGAAAACTTTACCTTTATTCCTATTAAATTTCACCTTCTTGGGGCAGCAAGGTGGCATAGTGAATAGAGCACCAGCCCTGGAGTCAGGAGGACCTGAGTTCAAATCTGGTCTTAGACACTTAGCACTTACTAGCTGTGTGACCTTGGGCAAGTCACTTAACCTCAATTACCCTGCCTTCCCCTGCAAAAAAAAATTAACTTTATTAGAAATAACCTATCATTTTGAGATCTTTTTGGCTCCTACTTCTGTGATCCAGTATATTGGTATTTCCTTCCACTTTTTTGTCACGTACAAATTGGTAAACATGCTATTTATAACTTTTAAAAAAGGTTGAATAAAACTCTGTGAATTCCTCAACCTTTCCATTTTCCCTGCTGTATACATGTGTTATCTCCCTGCCAAGAGACTTTACTAAGTCTTGCTAAATCCCAGATATTCTCTATCTCCAGAATTTCTTTGATCTGCTAGCTTAATAATGCTGTCCAGAAAGGAAATGAGGTTAGTCTCATAGAACTTTTTCTTAATGAACCCTTAGTGACTCCAAGTGATCACCATTTCTTTTTCTAAGTGCTCGTAGGCCATCCCTTTAATAACACATTCTAGAATTTGATCTAGAATTGAAGGTCATGAGATACTTCTGTGAAGAACTCACCTTCCTCCCCTTTTTTATAAATGTAGACAATATTTGCCCTTTTCTAGTAATAATAGCTACTGTTTATGCAGTACTTTTAGATTTGCAAAGCATTTTACAAGCATTACTGACATTTCTTTCTTTATGTAAATTTTTATTATGCAAATTCAACTTTATGTAAAGAATTCTAAAAGAAATCTTCATTCCCCAAAATATCTATGCTGATTTTACTGTATAGTACTGTGCTCTCTCTGTACTCCTGCTTCTTGGCTTGGTGCTCCATAGTCTCCCACCCCCACCTCATCAAAAAAAAAAAAAACTCAAACGCAAAACCCTTATTAAAAAAAAGCCTTCCAATTGAAAGCAGAAGAATGGACGTGTGTAGAGACCTCCCAAGGCAGATCAGAGGCTTGGTTTAAGACCCCTGACTCCAAGAGAAGAGACCATTCATTGCCCTGCCCTGCCTGCCTACCCAGATGTCCAGCCCCAATGTGTCTGTTTTCCATCAGTATTAGTCCCACCTTGACCTTACCACATGCCTCTCGCAGACTCTGTTTCTCCTTGAACCATGTGCCAATCCCTTCCCTGCTTCCCTCCCTCTCTCCCTCCCTTCCCTATTCAGCAGGCAAATTTGTATTATGTAAAAATCACCTCCAATAGAGTCTGCAGAATGGTTCCCTTAGTTAAAGCAAGAATTGTCTCTCTCATTTACTCCTCCCAACAATCTTGCAAGAGAGGCAATATGGGTACTGTGATCCCATTTTATAGTTGAGGAAACTGAGACTCAGTGAAATTAATTGATTTCCCCAAGGTTACACAGGTAGTAAGTATCAAGTCTATTAGATGCACAAATCACTTACTTCTACTCAAAGGTCTAATCATTTCAATATCAGTAGCCAATTACTATTTATTGATCAAAATCAGGATCAGGTTTTCCCCTCATTGCCACAGGCTAGTGCTTTGCATATTTGGAGGATGGTGGGGGCAGATCTGTGACTTAATTAGTGTGGAGAATTCCCAGCATGGAATATTCATCCACAGATACTGACTAGCAAAGTCTCTAAATTGCTTTGGGCTCTGGGGAGTTACTTGACCTGGGTTCAAAACCATGAGAAATAGTTTCATTTCCATCACTTTCCTCATCTGTAAACGGAAGAGGCTGCACTAGAGCTTGACTTTATTTTTTTGTATTATGGACTACTTTAGCAGTCTGGATAAAGCCTATTTGCAGAAGGATGCTTTTAAATGCAAAATAAATAAATAGGATTACAGAGAAAACAGAGGTTTGTGAAAATAAAGACGTAACTTTTTTCTTCTCATCCAGGTTTATGGAATCCCATTTTAAGATCCCATGGATTGGATGATCTCAAAATCCATCAGATTTCATCTATGACCCTTTGATTCCAAGGCCATCTTTCATTCTGCTTGTGCTTGTGACTTCAATTTGTGAATTCTTACTGGCTGAGTCATTAGTCCAAATGAGTTTTGGCTCTACTTGGGGGGTTAAGTAGCTTTATGCAAAGCTGGTTCTATGCAAAAACTCTGTTCTCCCAAGGCCATTTTGCATTCAGGGGATCATATTTCCCAGAGCAACAGCATCCCTCCCATCTGGGCAGAATTCCCTTGAGAACACCACAGCTGAGTTATGAGGTTTTTTTATTCCAAATTTTAAATTCAAATCTATGGTTATTTATCCAAAAAAGATAAATAACATAGCAAATGCAGTCCAGTCTAATAGAAAGTTTAGTTTCGAAAAACTCTGGGGGTTTCCTCCTTTATGGCAAAAGATTTAAAGCACTCTTGTATATATGTTGAGTGTGTGTGAAATCAACATATATTGGAAGGATCTTCTAAGAGAAGGATGCCATGTGAGATGGGGGAGGAGATGGAGAAGACTATAAGCTTTCAGTTTCAATTGGGGACAAGTGTTTCTCCATTGATTTTGTATGCAAATGCAAGAAAGGTGGACTGGGCTGGTGGGGACATTTTTTATGTCTGGCTCTTCCTGAAAATACAAAGAATGGAATCATGGTGGTCTGAAATGACTGCTGAAACGACCTGGGTTTAGATGCTGCCTCTGATGCTGTGTGACCCTGGCACAGGGGACTTTGAGTCTCTGTTCATCAGCATCCATATCTCTAAAACAGGAATAATCATAATGATGATGAAGAACCATCATGGTATCAGTACATAGACTGTTAGGATGGGAGTTAGGAAGACCAGAATTCAAATCCTACCCTTGACACCCAGTGGCTACGAGATTCTGAGGAGGTCATAGGGTCCTAGTCTAACAGTTGGAAGAGACATCAGAGGTCATCTAGTCCTTTTATTTTACAGATGAGGAAACTGAGGTTCAAAGTGGTTATAGCTCTAGACTTCAGAGGGCATCTGGTTCCTTTTAACAGATGGGGAAACCGAGGCCTAGGGAAGTGAAATGATTTGCTCAAAGCTAAGCAAGGACTAAGTGTCATCTATGGAGGTCATATCAGCGTGCTAGACGTGGAGTTGGGAGGAGCTGGGTTTGAATCCTGCCTCTTGTAAATATGTCAGAGTCAAGATTAGAACTCGCGTCCTCTGTCTCATAGGCTCATTGGTCTAGAGTTGGATGGGATTTCTGGGGCCACCTCGCCCCAATCAATTCATTTTACAGAAAAGGAAATGGAAGTCAGAGGAGGTTAATTGATTTATCCAAGGCCAATCAGTCAGTCAAGAGGTATTTATTAAGAGCTTAGTATTTGCCAGACACTTTCGTAAGCATTGGTGGTAAGATTTGAACCCATGTGCTCTGACTCTTGAGTCCACACTCTTCTCAATATATCACACTGCCTCCTCTCACTTAACCTCTCTAAGTCTCAGTTTCCCCACCTGTAAGACGGAATTAGTTATAGTACTTACTCAGTGGACAAATGTAGGGGTCAAACAGAACAGTAAGTAAATCAAATTAAGGCTAGTAAATGACCAGCAGTTGCTTATTCACACTAACATTCTCTGCAGAGAAGGTGGGAGACTCTGTGCTGCCCTACCTGTTTTCAATCCCTGTCTGCCTCCTCCCCATCCCAAATAATCTATTTCCCATAATATATCAGCTATGGGACAACTGATTGATCAGTAACAGTCTCCTGAATGAAAAGAATATTTTCTATTACAAAAATCTGCTCAGATCAGCTTCAGGTGTAGGTCAGGATGATTGTTTCAAAGAAACAGGAAAGGAAAAAAATTCCAACATTCCCTCAATAAATTTCTTAAATCTGAAACCCATTTTTCATCTCAACAAGGTGCATCGTAGAGAAATCATCAAAGGCAGCCCCTCTCTGCTCTCTAAGAATGCCCTGTTAGGGGAATGTGCCGACCACAGAGCAATAGTGAATGGGCCCAAGCAACAAGCCCGTCAACAGACAGGGCCCCCTCAGCAGAGAGAGAAGAAAGTCTTCCTCTAGAGATGGAGCCCATGCTCCGTCGGGTTTGGCATTCTTGTCTCAGATGCCTGTGGAAGCAGCTCTCCTTTCTGAAGAGATAATTAGTGTTTTGGAATTTTTTAATTGTCTCAAACAGGAAGAAATGGGCTGAGCACTTAACTGCAGTTACAGCTAGGAACCTAGGATAGCATATGAAGAGAAATGAGGCCCAAGGAGAGCAGCAGGGAGCCCACAAGAATCTTCCAAGGTCACCTAGCCCGGGAGCTCAGCGGATAGTGGGGAGGCATGGTCAAAGCAGGAACTGGTCTGTTTATTTCTCTGAAGTCTTAAGTTCACCAGGGAGAAGGGTGTGGGGAAAGGGAAAGGAAGGGGCTTAAGGGAAAGGGTATGAAGGGAGAAAGTGACATAGACAGCTAGTTGGAGTTGAAGAGAGAGTGAGAGAGGGAAAGAGAGAGAGAGAGGGAAAGAGAGAGAGAGAGGGAAAGAGAGAGAGAGAGAGTCAGAGACAGAGACAGAGAGAGAGACAGAGACAGAGAGAGAGACAGAGAGAGGAGGGGAGGGAGAGATGCAAAGAGCAGAATGAAAGGAAGTTTGCTATCAAGTAACCACTGTGCTCCCTCCTGCTAGAAATAACTTAGGGCTATGATGAAGAGGGGAAAGGGGAAAGGATAGTGGTCACTACTGGCCCCAGAATGTGCTGGATCAGCCCATCTGTTAAAAACTACTGTCTGGGGAGCCTTGCCATTGCCCATCACCCCCTGGCTCCAGCTCAGGCCACTCCTTAAAAAAACCCAACCCTCCAAATTTAACAAACACCAACAAGAATGGGCATTTTCATATTCAGAGCAGAACAGAAACAGAGGACTGAATGTGAAACTGTGGCTGTCTATTATGTACTTTTAATTTTCCTTTTTAAACTATAGAATAAGCTCAACCTGGGACTTTCACAGCTGGTGGGACTCTTCTTCAATTCTCCCAAACAGATAAAAACTCAATCTCCCTCAAAAAGAGATATTCCTCAATCACCTGACTCAACATTAGGGGGTCCCCTAGGCCTCCCCGGTGACTAACAGACAAACCGATGCTAGACTTGGTGAGACATTCCACCTACAGTTGGTCGTAAGCAGAGATGGAGAATGTCAAGTTGCCAAGACCCTCAGAGCATCTGTAGAGTTTAAAGAGAGCTATGCCTGAAGGTCAAGTGTGGGGATACAGAACTTGAGAACCACAAGCCAATGTTATTTTGTTGTTTCTTTGTTCAAATAAATATGAAAATGGATGAATGAAGGATTGATGAAGAGAAATGAAGATGAGGGGGTGGTAGTAGTGGTGGTGGTGGTGGTAGTGGTAGTAATAGTAGTGATATGGGCAGCTATGTGGCACAGTGGATAGAGTTCTGGGACTAGAGTTGGGAAGATCTGAGTTAAAATTCAGTCTCAGACATTTACTAACTGTATGGCCCTGGGCAAGTCACTTCACCCCGTTGCCTCAGTTTTCTCACCTGTAAAATAGGATGGAAAAGTAAATGACAAACCACTCCAAGATCTTTTCTGAGAAAACCCCAAATGGGGTCACAAAGAGTCAGACATGATTGAAAAAATGACTGTACTACAACAACAACAAAGGTAGCACAAATAAACAAGAGATACAAATTTTAAACAAAATTTGAATCTAGAAGTAATTTTGGGGGCCATGTAGTTCAGTTTCCCCCTCATTTAATAGATAGGGAAAATGAGGCCAAGAAAAATTAGATGACTTCTTAAGTGTCAGAAGTGCAATTTGAACCCTGGTCCTTTGACTCCACAAGAAGTGTTCTTTCTATTCTGTCACAATGCCAGAAAGATCTGAGTTCAAATTTTGCCTCTGATACCTTCTGGCCGCGTGACCCTAAGAAGTCACTTAACCTCTCCCTACCCACCCACCCAAGCACTTTTCTAAGACTTTTAGTCACAGCAGAGTTTTACATTGACATTGGTAGAAGTAGTATATGCACCAGAAGTTCCCTCACGTTGATTAAATCACAAGGGTGGACTAAAAAATCTAGTCGAATAAATGAGTGAGTTGAATCAGACAAGCTCTAAGGCACCCTTCAGCCTGAAAGTTCTGTGATACATTATTCAGTTTGATCAGTACAATCCAGGCTCCCAAGTTCTTCTTTGGGAAGTTTGACTGAGGCTATAATTTGGTGGGGTCCAGTCAGGAGAAGGAGGAGTCTAGGTAACTAGCCAGAAAGGATCAAGAAGGGCAGAGGGTGCTTGCTGAGTGTGATTCAATCCAGTCCACGACAAATTAATTCAGGTCAGTCCCACAGTTCCATATATTGATGATGCAAAGAAAGATGCTGAACAAATTCATTTCCTGAAGAGTTATAATTTAGTGAGAGGAAACACACATATACACACCACACTCACCCACATGCACACACTCACCCACACTCACACGTGCACATATGCACACACACTCACACAGATGCACACACACACACACGTGTGCACGCGAGAATGAGATAAGGTATCTAGGTATCAATAAAGTATCTCAGTAAATTGCTAGAGTGAGAGGTCATTTTCACCTGGACTGTGGAAGGGCAGGGCATGGGATGGGTGGGGGGCAAGGAGGGTGATCTGGGGAGGTCATGGAGAGAAGTGCCTCCTGAATTGGGTAAAATGGCACCTTGAATAAAAGGGGGGAGGGAATTTCTTGACAGGTGACTATGGGTAGACATAAACAAAGGAACCAAGATGGAAAGTGACTGAATGAGAAACAGAGAAAAGGATTCCCATTTGGCTAGAATGGAGAAGAAGGTGAAGGAAAGACAAGAAGCAGGCTGTAGTGAAATCATCAAAGACCCGGCATGCCAGGCTCAGGGATTTGTGTGTTACTTGGTAAACAATTGGCTGTCACTGAACGTTTTTGGAGTAGAAATGCAATGTGACTCAGTTAGAGAATTCTTGTTCTGTTCTGTTCTGTCTGCTGGCTATGGGCAATGGAGATCATGGCACAAAGGAGGTCAGAAGACAGAAGGGAATGCCTGACCCTGATGAAGGAAGAAGTAATGGGGCTGGGGTCACCAGTACAGTAGCATCCTAGACCTAGAGATGGAAGGGAGGTTAGAGAGGTCCCTCATTTTACATATGAGGAAACTGAGGCCCAAAAGTTCACAGCGTCAGAGGAACCTTAGAGGTCATGTGGTCCAACCCCCTCCTTTTACAGATGACCTAGGAAGACCCGAGTTAAAATTCAGACACTTACTAACTGCATGGCCCTGGGCTAGTCACTTCACCCTGTTTGCCTCAGTTTTCTCACCTGTAAAATAGGCTGGAAAAGGAGAGGGGGAAACTTAACTACATGGCCCCCAAGGTTACTTCTAGATACAGGTTTTGTTTAAAATTTGTATCTCTTGTTTATTTGTACTACTTTTGTTGTTGTGCAGTCATTTTTTCAGTCATGTCTGACTCTTTGTGACCCCATTTGAGGTTTTCTCAGGAAAGATCTTGGAGTGGTTTGTCATTTGCTTTTCCAGCCTATTTTACAGGTGAGAAAACTGAGGCAAACAGGATGAAGTGACTTGTTTAGGGTCACAGAAGAACTTAATGGCAGAGCAAGGATTCAAACTCAAGTCCTGTGACTTCATCTTCAATGTTCTTTTCTCTGTGGTCTCAACAGAGAGACCAACAGAAAGACTTGGGTTGGAATCCGAGCTTCATTTCTTACTACATGTGTGATCTTGGGCAAGTGATTTCCTTTTTCTGAGTCTCAGTTTCTTCCTCCACAGAATGAGATAATACTTTCCCTGCTTATCTCATTGAATCATTGGGAGGGAAGGTGATATAAATTCTTCAAAGTGGGCTTTTCATGGAGCCCCCTGGACCAGAGCCAAACAACCACTCCACTTTGCACTGGCAAATTTGCCAAGGAAAGTTGAGAGTTCTGCCTGGCATCCTATGGGCAGCTGGCAAAGCAGCTTTTGGAAAAGGAACCTGAGAATGGCATGTGCTTGATGAAGGTTCCCCATGGCCTCAGCCTTGCATGAGCAGTCTGGGTGTGAGCATGGCGCCATTGCCTTCCAGTCTGGACTCGGGACCAGGCAGAGCATGAGGCTCTTCAATTAATCACTCAGAGCCAGTGGACATCTGCGAGCCACTTGGGGTCTCTTGAGTGTGTCCTCTAATTAAAAGAAAAATTAAACCTACTCTGGTCTAATTGCCAAGTCTCCCTCTGGCTCAGATGGTGCACTGTCCAAGGTACTGGGGATGTTGGGACTGGGAGTGTTGGGAGAAAGGGACCTCCAGATATAACTCCCAGAAAAGGGAACAGATACTCAGAGAACCAAAAAGAGGCCAGAAGTCTCCCTAATCATCAGTAACAAATGAGATTAGCTTTTATTTAGATATGAGTGAAGTAAATATCCTTCTCAATTAACTTACATGGGACCAGGTTGGTGGTGCAGATGGATGTTGCAAATGGCAAGGCAGGTTTGGAGGCAAAGTCATTCTGCCAACTGAAGCAGGATTGCCTATGTGTGGGACCCATGATGAATCCAATCTGAAGATGAGAACAGGCAAGGTGAGGTTGTGGACAGAGATACTGGAATTGGAAACCGGAAGCCCTAGGTTCCAATCCTGCCTCTGAAATTTGCTCTGTTCATGTAACCCTGGACAAGGCATAAACTCTCCGAGAGTCATTTTCCTAGTCTGTAAAATGAAGGAGGGGGCCTAGATGACCTCTGAGGACCTTTCTGGTTCTAACTTTATCATCCTACAAATATTGAAGGCTCCCATTTATATAAAACTGAATGGCTATCAAATATTACCTCACATCCTTTGAACAACCCTATGTGGTTAGGAGTATTATTTCTCCTAACTCCTATCCTAGAAAGCAAACAAGTAATCAATACTTCCATTTTCCCGTAGAAAGGAAGAGAGGAAGAAAAATTTTAAAGGCAAAAGTTACCCAAGAGAGTCAAGATCTGAACTCAGGGCTTCAGCAGAAATATGAGAATAAGATCTTGAGAGACTTGATCTACTCACCTACAACTCTCACTCCAAGGGAGATGTTCTTCAGGTTAGGAGAAGTAATGAGAGGGCTGGAGAGCAGAGGGGCTTTAGAGAAAAATCATAGGATCCTAGATCTGTGGCTGAAAGTCCACCTAGTCCACCTACCCCCCCCCATTTTACAGATGAAGAAACTGAGGTCTAAGGTGGTTAAGTGACTTGCCCAAGGTCACACAGGTAATTAAGCATCAGATGTGGGGTCTGAACACAGGTCCTTTGACTCCACTGTTCTTTCCACTTTACAAAGCTTGAGTTATAGGTCTGCCTCAGTAGAGGGAATGCCTATGCCAGAAGTTACACTGTTGGACTCATAGATCTCGACACCCCCCCAAAATTTTTTTTGTATGCTATGCATCACTTTGACAATCAGGCTGGTGAAACCCATGGACCCCTTCTCTCAGAATCATGTTTTTAAATTTATAAAATAAAATACATAGGATTGCAAAGGAAATTAATTACGTTGAAACATATGTATAATGTATATGAAAATACATTTTTCACAGAAGTTCACAGATCCTAGGTTAAGAACTTGTGATCCATAGGGAAAAAGGAAGAAGAAACAAGAAAGATTATCCCTTAACTCAAGCCTTAGACTATCTCTCAAGGGTCTAGGGAAACACTTGCGGCTAGGTGAATTCCAGTAGGAAAGAACCAGAGCCTCAAAGTCTGATCTAGGCAGAAGCTCATTTGTACAGATTATGGTCTCCCAAGGAGCAACCCCACCACTTAATGCAGCAGCCCATAAAAAAGGTAGAGTCCATCACCCAAGACTAACAGAGTCTCTCCAACCCCTTGGCAAGGTGATCCTGATCCAGGACCTCTGGGCAGCTCCCTCCAGCCCTGACTCTGGGGTCCCATACAGTCCTGACTTCCACCCTCCACGTATCTTATTTTACTTGCTGAAAGCATCAGTTCCTTTAAACTTTAAATATGCCAAGTGTCTCTGTCTGATTGCCAGGGGGATGGATCTCTCCCTGAACCTAATGAGGGAAGGAGCTGTTTCACTTCATGAATTATACGACATTGTCAATCTGCCAGGGCTGCAAGGATGGGAGTGGGGTGGGGTGAGAGGGAGAGACACACACTGCAAAAACGAAAAGGAAAATAAATAGCCCTGGCTATGTCTTCCTCTCTGGCTCCTGTTCCATCTCCCCCTCCTGGGAGCCCTTGCTGTTCAAATGGTGCTGTTTTTCCTTGGGTAATAGAAGAAACCTGGTTGATATGCCTCTTTTGTTTCTTTGTTTATTTTCCATAGGATTTAGAGCTGGAAGGAATCCCCAAAGTGTCCATGGTGTAATTTCAGGAGGTCTCTAAAACTGGATGGGAAAAACGACATCTTTATATCAATAAAACAGGCTTCCTTTGACATTCTATGTATTTTTACTCTGTGCATTATTATTCTGAGAAGGGGTCCCTAGTTTCCAATAGACTATCAAGGGACACATACAAAAAGGTTAAGAACCTTTGCTTTGGTCCAACCCCCTCATTTTACAGATAGAGAAACTGAGGACCAAAGAGATGAAGTGAATTTCTCTAGGGTATACTGGTACCAAGTCATGGGATCACATATTCAGAGCTGGAAGAGACCTTAGAGGGGCAGCTAGGTGGTGAAGTGAATAGAGCACCAGACCTGGAGTCAGGAGGACGTGAGTTCAAATCTGACCTCAAACACTTAACACTTACTAGCTGTGTGACCTTGGGCAAGTCACTTAACCGCAATTGTCCTGCCCTCCCCCTCCACAAAAAAGAGACCTTAGAGACCATCTAATCCAATGCCCTCATTGTACAGATGGGGAAACTAAGGACCAGAATAGTAAAAAGACTTTCCTGAAGCTCACAAAGGTCATTAGCAACTGAGTTGGAATTTGAATCTCAGTCCCTTGATACAAGGTCCAGGGCTCACTGCACCACATCACAACTGCTTCTAGTAAACACCACTGGGATAAAGAGCTTTAGCATCTTTTCAATCCAGCTAAATCAAGGCAAGATGCTGCTCCCCTGGTCTTCACTACCAGAGACAAGTTCTAGCTGAAGCTAAAGTCACTTGGAAGTGGGAGAATCATGTACCAGGTTTTCAAGGGATCCTTAGCTTTGCCTCGGAGCTGCTAGGGTTTCTTCTTTTAACACTGTTTGAAAGTGGGGCGCGTATGGCAGAATCAGATGATAGCAAGGGCAAAATGTAGGCCCCACCTGGGGCTTCTGAATCTGCCTCCCTCCTTGTCTATCAGCAGATAGGAGGAGAGCACCAGAATGGGGAGGCATTTATCACTTAAAAAATAAGAACCAGGGAAAGAAAGGGAGAACTTACAACTTAAACACATGATCTTTGGAGTTGTTCTCTCTGCTGGAGAGAAATCTGCTCTCCTAGAGGGTGGGTTTCTACTGAGAATGTCCTAAGGTCTGGATCAGAGATTGGGAATAGGAAGGGATCTGGAGGCCATCTAGCTCAACCCTCTTTTTTCACAGATGAAGAAACAGAGGCTTAGTAAGTCATAAACACCAGAGGCAAGACCCAAACCCAAGTCCTCTTTCCATTGGACTGTGCTGCAACAGCTCCATTCTGTTTACCAAACTCTTGTTTGACAGAGGAGGAAACTCAGGCTCAGAAAGGAGATTTCATCGCTAAATGTTTCTGGGGAGAGCTCATATTTGAGATGACTGAGTTCAGGCTCCCACAGAATACAGATTACGGCAGACTCAGCTACTTTCCCTTCTCAGAGCCAAATAGTGAGCTATCAAAAAATGCAAAGGCTTGAGAGACAGCCTGTCCACATGTAAGCTGAGAGGGCACAGGCAGTACCCAACGTTCCCCCTGTACCATGATTGCAACCTACAACTAACCTCTCCTAGGCATGAACACATCTCTTGCTTGTACACAAACCCCCTTAGAATTCAACAACACCAGACTTCTGCTCTAGTAGAAAGGTTTGGGCAGCCTCCTCATGCCCTTGACTGCATTCAAAAACATCAACGCACAATGGTGACACACCTTAATAGAATATTATTGTTTCAGATTTCTGCAGTGCTGCACAGTGCTCTAACACATAGTAAAGGCACTTACCATCATGCTTGCTGAAAGTTTCCTCTAGGCCGGCAATTCTCAAAAGTTTTGGTCTCAGGACCCTTTACATGATCAAAAATTATTGAGGACCCCCCAAAGATTTTTTATTTATGTGAACTATAATCTAACAATATTTGCCATATGAGAAATTAAAATTAAAGTCAAAATTAGAATTTCTTAAATTATTTGAAAGGAACCCAAAATTATAATTTAGGACCCCAAAGAATTTTATATGGATAATAGCTACTACTTTAAAAATGAAACCTTTTAATATTATTATGAAAATAATGTTAACCCCTGGTGACTTTCCTAAAAGGGCTCAGGACCCCAGGGATCTTGGGATCACATTTTGAGAACCTGCTCTAAGGCTCACAAAGGACCTTGTTCCAAATTCTCCTGTGAGGGAACTGTTGCAAATTTTATAACCACCCCATTGTACAGAGAAGGAAACTGAGGTTCTCAGAGGGCAAGACATTTTCCCAAGTTGACACAGCTAGGGTAGGTGAGATCTGGGACTTGAGTCCTGGTCTTCTGACACCAGAATCAGTAGGTTTTAGTTCTCTGTGGCTGCCCCTCAGAATGTGTTTCACCTTCAGTCCTGTAGCCTTTCAAAATTCCTGGGGGACATTAAAGGGCACAGAAGAAGGATATCATTGGGATGTAAATAGCAAAGTGGGGAGAGTCAGGAAGGCCAGGATCGGGGCTGATGAGACAAGGAAGGTTGGCCAGGTCCCAGGCAGGTGAGCCATCAAGTCACAGAGGTCATGAAGAAGGGTTGGTTGGTTAGTTGCTTCAAGGCAGACAATAAGGAAGGATACAGAGCCCTCCAAGTCAGGGAGTAGAGCAGACTGGTCCAACTCATCCTGGGCACATGCTGTTTTCTATCTCATCTGATCCTCCTTGCTACCAAAGGCAGCAAGGGACTGTGTATTTCTGGTCAAAGAGGGAGACTGTCCCTGGGTATGTTCAGTGTGTTCTTAATTAAGGCAAAGGGCTGGGCCACTTGATTGTTATGATGTGTGATATTAAAAATATAAATATGGAAGCGAATCATTGCTAATTACCATAAATTATCATCTTATTAATGATAACCAGTCATTAGAATGTGCCAATAACAATAGCTCACATTTAAGTAGTACTTAACACAAGGTGCTTTTATAGACATTATTTCTCTGAAGTTCTGGTCTGACTTGGGTTCAGATACTGCCTCTGACACTTGCTCTTTAGATAAGTAACATCACCTCTTTATGCCTCAATCTCCTTCTCTGGAAAATGAGAGATTGGGATTAGAAGCCCTCATAACTCCAAGTCAAGGGAATTTTCCATTATATAAAAGAAGTAGAACATAGGTGGCTAAGTGGATAGAGCTACAGCCCTGGAGTCAGAAGGTCCTGAGTTCAAATCCTGCCTTAGATGCTTGCTAGCTAGGTGACCCTGGTCAAGTCCCTTCACCCTGTTTGCCCCAGTTTCTTCATCTGTAAAATGAGCTGGAGAAGGAAATGGCAAATCACTCCAATACTCTGCCAAAAAACCCTAAATGGGGTCATGGAGAGTCAGACACTACTGAAATGACTCAATAGCAACAGTAGAATGTAAGCTCTTTGAGGACAGGAATTTTTTCTTTTTTTTATTCCCCAGGGTTTAGTAGAGTTCTTTGCACATAGTAGGTGTGAAGTGATTGAAATGAAATTAATTGGAGTTCACCCAGAGCACCATCACCTTAGCACCATCTGATTTAGCCAGTGGAATGCAAACTCCTGCAGGACAGGGTTATTTCCTTTATGACTGTGTATATCCAGCACCTAGTACAATGCTTGCTGATTGGTTTCTTTTCTAAAATCGATTTTTATTAAGAGTTAGGAAATAATCAGCAAACATTTCCATAAACAGAAAGAAGAAAGTGGAGATTGTGTAGGAAACATCAAAGCCACTGTATAGAATTTGTTCCTTTTATTATGCATTATATTTATATTATGCATTATACCAACAGTGTCCCTCTAAATGCCCTCGGGTCTCCTCTGGGTATTTATTTTTTGGTGGTAGTGGTGTGGAATTGTGTCGCCCTATTTACCCAGGCTAGAAATTCATTGGTCACTCACAAACCCAATCTCACTAGTGATCAGCACAGTATATGTGCTCCAAGGGCTTGACATATTGATGCTGGGATTAGTGTAGACACTCAACTAGTTTAGCTTTCAGTAGCTAAGAACTCTTGTGTTCAAGAGATACATCAACCTCAGTTTCTCAGTAACAGAGATGGTAGGTAGCAGTCGCTCATGTCTAGCTTCTCTGTGTATTTTTAAAAGTTTCATTGACATTAAATTCCTCTCTTCCTTTCTTATATCACTGTCATTAACCCCCCCCAATCCTTGCCCCACTCCCTTATTGTTCTTATTGTTCATCCTTTGTTCTTGAAGAGGACCAATGATATCCCAATGGCGACGTCTTTTTTTGTTAGTGAATTGGATTTAAGTGAGGCATGTCTTCACAAAGTCCTCAGCTTCACTCTATCCTCCAGAGTCATTAGGGTCCAGTGGCAAAACAAAAGTCAAGATGATTAGATGGCTGAGACACAGTGCGCAACCTTGGCCTTTCTAAATTAAGGGATTTCCCAGGTATCAGCTTGTCTAAGGCAAGCAATGTTCATTCAACGACTAAGGGCTAGGCAAGAATTGAGACAAAAGGTGGCTTAATTTACCATAAAAAATACCAATCTTGGAGGGGAAGACCCTCAGATTTTCTGACCAAGACAGGAAACAATTGCTATTTACACTCATTCTAAGCCGTCAAAATCTAAACAATGAGCCACAAGCCTCTTCCCTTAAAATAAAAGGATAGTGAGTTTGGCGAAAGAAATTTGTGTTGCAATAACCATGTCTGGAAATGTACGCCTCATTCTGAGCCGGGAGTCCATTATCTCTCCACCAAGAGGTAGGAAAGGAATGCTTCAGATGGATTTTTTTCTTACAAATATTCCCTTTGAGCTAGTCTTTCCACTCCTGTTTTACAGATTCAAAAACTGAGAGCCATGAAAATAGCTCTAAGAGGAGGAAGAGCCAGATGTCCCCATCTCTAGCTGTTCATTCTATGTGTAACCAACCCAGTCCCATAGCCCCAGCCCCACTGGAGACCAAAAGTGAATCAGGTATGATGTTGATGAGAATATTTGGCTCTGGGTCTGCTTGCCTCACTTATTCATTAGCACCACTGAATGTGTGCTTTCTCTAAGTGATTCCATAAGGGTTAGCACTTGATTAAGGTGAGAAAGCTTCTGCTAAGTCTCTCAAACTGAAAGGACTGAATTATTCGCTCTGTTTGGGGACCCTGGAGTTATGGGGGTTTTCTGTTCGGTTTAGATTTCTAGCTCCACACTCTTCTATTCCATTTCTCTTCACACTCCCCCCTCCAGACCCTCCCAGGCTGTCAGAATAGATCTGAAAAAATGTGGATGGATGGATGGATGGATGGATGGATGGATGGATGGATGGATGGATGGATGCCTGGTTGTGACTCAGAAGTCAAGAAGAGGTCAAGAGAGAAGGGTTAAGAGTGTCAGGGATAAATCAAGGCAAGAGAAGCATCTAGGACAAGTGAAGAGTCTCCCTATATTTTGCTATAGTCATATGGAGTTAGGATTAGACACAGAGCTACTGGGTTCAATTTTAGGTACTGTATTTAGGAAGGTGATTATAATAAGTTGGAGAGAGTCCAGTGGAGAACTGCCAGGAAGAGAAAGAGCCTTGAGACTGTGATATAAACTCAAGAAATATTTACTATGTGCCAGGAACTGTGCTCAATGCCACGGATATAAATACAAGGATACAAGGAGAAAGAAAGACAGCCCCTGCCCTCAAGGAGCTTACATTTTAATGGGGGGAGATAGCATTCAAAAGGCAGCTTAAGAGGCATGGGAGGAGGGCTGGCCTGGGTACATTCCTAAGTATGTGGTTCTGAATGGACCAATTAGAATAAGGGATGCTTAATCTAGAAAAGAGAAGACTTAGGGAAGGCAGATAACAACCAGCTTCAAGTGGCTATTACATAGAGAAGCATCAGATTTCTGTTTGGCAAAACCAGCACAACTGGGTGGAAAATGAATCATAGGCAGGGAAGAAATGCAATGGATAGAGCACTGGCTCTGGAGTTAGAAGAACCTGAGTTCAAATCCTGAGTGCCACCAAGTTCAAAGATACTTACTAGCTGTGTGACCCTGGGCAAGTCACTTAACCCCAATTGCCTCAAAAAAAAAAAAAAGGAAAAAAAAAGAAAGAAAATTTGAGTGAGGCAAATTCAGTTTCAATGTCAGAAAAAAAATCCTAACGTTTAGCACTGTCAATAACAACAGCAGCAATAAGATTTACACAGTTACTTAGGATGTAGCAGGTAGGCATTATGCTATGAACTTTGTAATTATTACCTCAATCAATCCTCACAACAACCTTAAGAGGGAAGCACTATTATTATCCCCATTTCACAGATGATGGAAGTGAGGCAGAAGGGGGTTAAGTGACTGGTCCAGGGTCACCCAGCTAGTGAGTCTCCACTTGAGTTCAAGTCTTCCTTATTCCTGGCCCAGTGCTCTGTGCACTGATGCCCCTTACCTGGGCTGCCTTGGGAAGTAGGGGATTCTTCCTCATTGGAAATCTTTGTGATCACTGCTTAGGTCTGTTGTCTATGGAACTCTTTGCTAGGCATGGGTTACACTTGATGAACGCTGAGGTCCTTCTCAGCTGTGAGATTCTTTAACACTGGTCCAGGCCAGTATCAGTGTCCAATTAGTCCATACGTCCAATGGGAGTGCCATCATTAGTCTGCCCTGTGGTGGGGAGCCTGCCACAAGAATCATGAAGTCTTCATAAGGGATACAAACTCTCTTCTGGGACCATGTTTCTTATTGGGATATACCTGGCTGGGCATCCAACATTACTAGACTGGATGCTTCTGGAAGGCAGAGACTATATCTTATTATATAACCAATAGCTGCCATTTATATACTGCTTTAAGATTTAAACACTTTGCCTATATTGCCTCAGTTTATCCTCCCAACAACCCTGTGAGGTAGGTGCTAATATTATCCCCATTTTACAAATGAAGAAACTCGGAAGTGACTTGCCCAGGGTCACACAGATAGTTAAGCAGAAGAAGTAGGATTTGAACTCAGATCTTTCTTGCTCTAAGTTCAGTGCTTAATCTAGCTGCCGTGTCTTATTTAGCTTGTTTAGAGTATCTCCAAATCAAACGTCTCTAAAATTTATTAAATGCTTACTATGTGCCAAGCACTATGGTAAAGTACCTGGCACTTTAAGACTCGTTAAATCAATGAACAAAGGCTACTGTTTTGATGAACCGATGATAAACAGTCGGCAGCGTGCACAGTGTCCCCCAAGTCTTAGCGTGAAGCTTAGTAAAGTCCACAGCTGCACTAAGGCTGTTGGGACGTACCCTATAAAATATCCGCATGGCCAAGCCCTTTTGGGTCACTCTTCAGTCACTTCATGTCCCTTCTTCACCCTCATTTGGGAGGGGAGGGAGGGCTATATTCTCTGAACATTCCATTGACTCCTCAAACCCCAGTCCAATCCATTTGAGGATGGCAAAGGGGGTCATGGATGTAAGTGAGAGTATGGCAGAGAGGACGCACAAATCCAAATCCTGGTTGTGTGGCTCTTCCTTCACTGCCTCGATTTATGCATCTGTATAATGGGAGGTAATGTTCGTTGCAAACCTTAAAGCCCCAAAGAAATGTGGCTTGTTACACAACTAGAAATGGGGGGTGGGTAGGGGGTGCAGGTAGAAAGGCTGTATTTTAATATACTGGTCACACAGGGAGTGCCGCCCAATACCAACGATACCAGGCTGCTTTATTTTACTAAATAAAACAACAATGCATTTTCCAGGTCACCTTTCATGTTCTCAAGGCAGTTATCCTCTCCCTGAAATAGCCTTCTTAGTGCTCAGCAGCTGTCATTTCAGAAGGGACCCAAATCAAAATGCTAATTTGATTTTTTTTTTAAATTATAGCTTTAACGGTCTATAGTAAGAGATGAAACATGCAGAAATAACAGTGAGGAGGGGAGAGTGATTAAGCTCTCAGCTGGTGCTGCTGCTAAAGCATCCTGCCAAAGGAGAACTTGGCACCAACAGAGATGACCAAGAGACCAGTTGTGGGTCACTTGGAAAGGTTTCAACCAGGTGTAGGGCACACATGCCAAAAATCACACCCCAAAACTCTCCTTTCAATTGAACTGAATTCAATTGAATTCTGCAAGCATTTATTACCTGCCTACTATGAGTATCATCATGGTACTAGGTGCTGGGGATAGAAATAAGAAAAAAAAAGCAGCCCCTGCCCTCAAGGAGCTTACATTTTAATGGGGGGAAATAGCATTCGAAAGGCAGCTTAAGAGGCATGGGAGGAGGGACTCATATATCACAGTCTCAAGGCTCTTTCTCTTCCTGGCAATTCTCCACTGAACTCTCTCCAACTTATTACTCCAAATATCCAACTCCAACCCAAATCATACACCTAAAGTCCCTCCTAGTCTAAATTTATTATATAATCTTGGGTTCCAGTTTTGGTACTGCCCTTATTATATGGGAGGGCATATTATTATATGCCCATATTACATCATTAAATCATTTTTCAGTCATGTCTGACTTTGCATGATTCCATGTAGGGTTCTCTTGGCAAAGATACTGGAGTGGTTTACCATTTCCTTCTCTAGCTCATTTTACAGATGAGGAAACTGAGGCAAACAAGATGAATTGACTTGCCCAGGGTCACACAGCTGCTAAGTGTCTGAATTCAGATTTGAACTCTGGTCTTCCTTTCTCCCATCCTGGTGCTCTATTCTCTTTGCCACCTAGCTGCTCCTATGTGTGGCTTTAGCCTAATCAAAATTTCATTTCTGAGCCTCACTATCTTCTCCTGTAAAACTGAGATAATCCTGTCTTCTTTACCTGCCTCATAGAACTGTTACAAAGACCATCTACTGTGCATATGAAAAGGGCTACAAGGACAAGGGAGCATTAACTCTTTGCAAAGAACCTGGACTTAAAAGTTGCTTGTGATGTGTGACCCTGCATATGTCACCTAGCTTTTGGGGTCCAAGCTTTTTCGTCTATAACGTGAGGGAGTTGGATAAGACAGGGTGATAGGCCTTTCCAGTTCTAAATCAATATTCTAGGAGACCTATCAAGTTCTTTTCAATTCATAAAAAACTATAGAAAATGGCAGCTATGATTATTTAGGGTTGTCTTCTCTCCCTGGGGGTTATTTTTGCTTTGAAATGAGACTCCTCAAGATGGGAAATCACAGACAGAAATGACAGACTGGCAGGGGAGAAGAACCCAGAGTGCAGAGAGAGGTGGGCATCATGGGGTTAGTAGGATGAAGAAGGAGCCCATTTTAACTGTTCTTTTCCCAACCACTCTCTCACCTCTGGAATTGTTTCCAAGTTCTAACGGCTGGTTTGCCCAGGGTGTCCCTGGATGAACTCCTGTCAACAGCCTCAGCTGGCTGACTGTACCCTGGATGGAAGGAACAATCAGGAGGTGGCCACCTCACCCAGAATGAAGGCTTGGCACCATCACTTCTGAAAAGTTGCCACGCCCATAATGTTGACCCGCTAAGGTAGATCAATGACTTTCTGTTCTGATCTTGAAAGTCTCTCTCTCTCTCTCTCTCTCTCTCTCTCTCTCTCTCTCTCTCTCTCTCTCTCTCAGAGGGAGGGAAAGAGGGAAGGAGGGGAGAGAAAGGGAGGGAGGGGGGAGATAAAGGAGAGAGAGAGAGAGAGAGAGAGAGAAATAGAGAGGGTGAGGGAGAGCAGGTAAGGAAAAGGACCTTGTAAGGTCAACTTTAAGAGACACTGTGAAATAATAGGCAGAGTCCTGAACTTGGGAATCCTAATGACTTCAGTCCCAGGCCTGTTTCTGAGAGCAGCTGTGTAACTCTAGGCAAATCAATTAATCTCTCTGAGTTTGAATTTCTTCTTCAGCAAAAAAAAAAGGGTGAATAACAACAGCTCATAGAGCTGAAAGAACGTATATAAAGATCTTTGCGAACTTTCAATTATCATCATATCATAATGGCATAGATTTTGAACTGGAAGGAACCTCAGAAGCTATCTAATTCCCCCTCCCCCCCCCATTTTACAGATGAGGAAAATGAGATCAATAGAGAGGGAATGACTCATCCAAGGTCACCGAGCCAGTAAAGGGCACAGCCAGAACTAGAACACAGGCATAACTGTACTCAGCCTCAAGTGGCCTGAGACTTAGGGATGTTTATCTTGTAGGAGACAAATGATACAGCGAATGTAAAGAGCCCTGGATTGAAAATCTGGGTTTCAAACCTGCCTCTGACATTCACTTGCTGTGTGTGACTTTGGGTATGTCTCTTAACTTCTCTGGGCTTTAGTTCTCTTGACTACAAAAAGAAGTTAAACTTGGAGATTTCTAAGCTCCTTTCCAATTCTGAACCCTGCTGTCCCATTCCAAAAGGTCTTCTGGTTCATTCTGGTACATTTTGGTGTCTAACAGCTCCTACTGCTTTACTACCTGCTGTCTTTTTTCTGTGCTTCCCTAGCATTTATACGGGTCTATAATTTACAAGTCAGTGCTCTTGGGCATGCCAAGCAATGCCTATATCTAATTAGAGAGCTAATGTGTCGTCTATTAGCTTCTTTCTCCCTACATTGCTTTCCAGGTGTAACTAACATACACCATTTTAATACAATGTCACTTCTGCTATCGGAATTCCAACTTAATAGAATCATCAGGCTTCCAGAGGAAAATATTATTTGACAATAAAGAATTTCTGACTCTCAGAGTTGTAAGGGACCTCCATCTAGTCTAACTTTTAGCTGAAGAAGTCTCTCTAAAACATAACCACATGCTCATTCAGTCTTTGCTTGAAACCTTCTTAGCAAGGGTGGGAGGAGTGGCAGCATTATCAGACAAGAAAGTCCAGTCCGCTTTCAGATGTCACCCATTGTTAGGAAGTTTTTTTTTCTAAGACCAACTCTATTTCGGCAATTTTTACCCATTGCTCAAAATTCTGTTTTCTGAGGCCAGTCAGAATAAGGTTCTCCCCTCATTCATCATCTCAGATACTTAAAGATAGCTACCAGGTCCTACCTTTTCCAGGTTACATTCAAATAAAGACAGCTACAAGGATCCCTCTACTTCTTTTCATTTCCAGGTTACACATCTCTTGTTCCTTGAACTAATCTTGATAAGACATGGAGGCAAGGACTTTCACCATCCTCATAGTTGTCCTCTGGATGTGCGACCAGCTATATGACCCTATGTCAATTACTGAATCTATCTGTCTCAGTTTCCTCAACTGTAAAAATGGGATCATAATAGGTCCTACCTCACACTTGTTATGATGATCAAATTAAATAATATTTATAAAGCATTTAGCATGATACCTGAAATGCAATGATTAATGAATAATTTGATGATAATTTTCAAGAATAAAATTTAATTTATTTATAATACAATATTTAATTTATTTAATGATAATTTAATTAATAATTAAATTTATGCTTATTCTCCTGTTACTTCTCCCCCTTCATACATCCTATGGTCCAGCCATAATACTCCATCAGCCTCCTCCATGTCTTTGAAAAAGTTGATCCTCTTTTGAACAGGATCTCCCTTCTCAACTCCACCTCTTGCTAAGTCCCTTTAAGACCCAAACTCAACCTAAGATCTTTCCTGATTCCCCTCAGTTCTTAGTGTTTTCCCCCATGGAATTCCACATTTTCTTTGTATACATTTTGTAATTATGTACTTCCATATAAGGTGTTAGCTTTTTGTAGAATGTAAGTTCCTTGAGGGCAAGAATCATTTCATGTTTGTCTTTGTATCCCCAGCACCCAGTAGAATGATTAGTGAGTCAATTCAATTTCAAGTATGAGATAGGTTGCTTTAGACAATAGAAGTGAAAATGACTTTTTCAAGGTCTTACCACAAGTCAATAGTATAAGTAGGATCTGAACCCAGGTCCTCTTAACTATTCACCCTGCCAATTACCAGAAACTTCACAGAGTTTAAAAATGTATCTTGTTGCCTCTTTCTGCTGGAGTTATTTGCCCAGCAGATAAAGGCTGAAATTCTTGAGGAAGTGGGTGAAAATGAAGCTTTTGATTTGTTTTTCTCCAGCTGCTACATCACCCACCCATCCAGATGGGCTCCCCAAGTCTGGCAGTTGTGCGCCCTTTTTGCTCTATCAAGACCAACTGCCAGGAATTTCTGCCCTGAGATTCAATCCATTAGCTGATTAAAAGCCATATAGATCAACACTGCCTCAGACACACTTGGACCATTATGAGTACAGAGTGTCAAGAAGTTTCTCAGCATAACCAATGGTTTTGAGACTGCTATGGTTATGCTACAGTTAATAAAACTTCAAGGGCTCATTTTCAACCAGTCTTCCCTCTCACCAGTCAGTCAGATGGATGCTGGCCTTGGGAATTCTCCTTTCTCAAATGCGCCATGATTGAGGTGCCCCATCTGTAATCCCTACCCTCCTAACCCCCAAGTTCCAAAGCAAAAAATGTCTGCTGGTGGGATGGACCAAGCCTGGAATGACAGTCTTAGGACACACAGGGAATTTGGGTAATAATTCAAGGAGGCAGCTGCTGGGGACAAGGAGATAGAAGTTTATCAACCAGAGCTTTAAAAAAAAAAAAGGCCATTGGTCCCATGGCTACCATCCTCAGGGAGATAAAGAGATGGGATTTCCAGCCCCACCCCAACCCCCAAGCCTTCAGGATAGCTTTCCATGACTTTTTTCTTTTTAAGGACAACCCTCGATATACATTTTATCTTGATTTAGGCAGCTTATATTTTAGGTAGCTCATGCAGTTTATATATTTTTAAAAATTCACAAAGAACTTTTCTTTCAGTGGTTCAAGAGTATTATTGTGCCCACTTAACGTTTAAGGAAAAAACTGTCTCTGTCATACAGGGTGTAGAAAAACCTAGATGTGAACCTAGGTCCCTGGACTGTAAATTCTATATCCTTTTCTTTTCTCTTTTCTACATCCTTCACAGTTAACTCTGAAATCTACGGCCTCTCAAGGGTGGCCTGAGGCTGTAGGAGTTCAGAGAAAAACAAAAATCCCTTAGAGCTGAGACTGTAGTCAGTCTTCCCTTATGCCATAATTTCTGGACACCAATGTCACTTGGGTCTTCCAGTATGGAAGGAATAGCCTTTAAAGTTGGCTAGGAAGCTTTGCAGGGGAGAACCTACAATGGCTTGGTCACTGAAAATGGGTAAAGAACATGAAACATTCCGCATCTGTGCTCCATATGCTGACCGGACTTCCCCTAGGCTCGCTAGATCCTGGAGTTGAGTTCCATCCATTAAGTCACAGAGGAGTTAGCATCTTTTGCTATACCTTTGAGGTCCCCTCCCTTCTGAGGGGAATTCTGATGAAGGGTCCTCAATCAGACTGACATCTAACTAGATGCCTTGATTTATCATAGAAGCCCCAAGAGTTGATTCCTCTCTCTCCATTGAGCAGATGGAGATTTATTTACTCCAGGGATCACATCTCTCTATTATAGCAAACTTTTCTGAAAACTCTATACAACACAGGCTAGTAGGCAAATGAGGAGATTGTCCTGGAAAATCTGGCTGTCTCTTTGTTCTCTGTACACCATCCTATCACCTTTAGAATCACACAAGTCTAAGGTAGAGAGAAATGAGGTCCCTGCATAGCATTTTGCAAGGAAGGAGGGAGTGGGAAGATATCAAGACTGCACAATCTAGCTGAAGATTAAGTCTTGATAGAATGATAAAAAAAAAATCCTCTTTCAGACCAAATAGTTTTTCTCTCTTTTGATGTCACTGCTTTGAAATTCATCAGAGAAATGTATGTTCTGCATCATTATTACATAACATCTCAGGGGTCACTGAAATTCAACTGGCCCCTTTTGTAGCCAGAGAACAGTTTAGAATCCAAGAAATACAGAATTTCTTGATTTGAAGGTCTACTGGAATACACAGAATTATTCCAGGGGTTTTGGTCTCTATAGTTTTGTTTGTTTGCTTTCACTATTCTGAAAGCAAAGATGAAAGGAACATTCCATCCAACTGTGATGGAGCCCAGACTGCAGACAAAGGAAGGAGAACAGGACAGAGATTGAGAAGGAAGGATTTTTCCCAAACAGCTTTTCATTCTATTTCCCATTGTAGGTTTCCAGCTGTCACATGATGCCTGGGGTCTATTGGATAATATGAAATGGGCTCCAGGCTCTCCCATTACCCCAATTTCCTCTAATAACCATCAGAATATATGTAAGATCCCTGAGGGAAAGGGGGCAGGATTTGAACCCAGCTCCTGTTCAATTCAAGAACTTTCCTATTCTTTGTGTCCAGAACTGAGTTCAGTGCCATAAGAAATTTAAAAGTAGAATCATAGGACTATAAACATAGAGCTAGAAAGAATTTTAGAGATTATTAACCCCAACCCCCTCATTTTACAGAAGAGGAAACTGAGGCAGATGGTGCTTAAGTGATTTGCTCCAGGTCAGATACTAGTAATATCTGAGGCAGCATTTGAATTCAGGACTTTGTGAATTTCAAACCACATGCTCTATCTAGGCGGCTAAGGGGCTCAGTGAATAGAGTACTGGACCTGGAGTCAGGAAAACCTGAGTTCAAATCCTGCTTCAGGCACATAATAGCTGTGTGATCCTGGGCAAGTCACTTAAGCACCATCTGCCTCAGTTTCCTCATATGGGGATAACAATAGTCCCTACCTCCCAGAGTTGTTGTAAGGTTAAACCAGAGATATTTGCAACATGCTATATAAATGCTAGGGGCTACTATTATTCACTGAACCGCCTAGTCCTCCTTGTACCTTCTAGGAAGGGAGTTCTTAACCTTTTCTCGGGTCTTGGACCCCTTTGAGACATCTGTGAAGCCTACAGACACCTTCTCAGAATCCCATTTAAAAAAATGCAAAGGATTACAAAGGAAGTAGAATGAGTTGAAATGGTTATCAACCTATTTTTTAAAAAAAGAAGTTTAGAGACTCCCCCTTTCCCCCCTCCCCTGTAAATGATCCCTGACCTAGGAAGAAATTTTGCTCTACACAGTGGAGGAGGGGCAACGGGGGCAATCTTATGTGGCTGAGACAAGCAGAGAAGGCTCCAGGCCCGTCCGACATGCTGGAATGCTGTCAGGGGCTGGCTCTGACCTGTACACCTCAGTCTCCCACTCTAGAAGGATGATAACAGTGTCAGGTTTGATTGATACAAGCTTTCCTTGACTCTGCTTTTGACTGGAATTGAATTGAGGGATTCCTCAGTATTATAGCCAGGGGGCAAGATACGGTAACAGATTCGAGCTGAGAGTGGGGTGGAAGTGGTCCACCTATCTTCACTCCTCCCGTTCTACAGGAAAGGAAACTGAGGGCATAAGTAGGCCAACATTACCCGGGTTCTAAAAAACCATACTGGGATTCGAATCTGGATCCTCTGATTGCCAGTCCAAAGCTATTTTCATCATACTCCCTCTCCTTTGTAGGGAGATCACTTTGTATGAAGACATTAGAGGGACAGGCGTTCCCTAATTAGCTTATATCGCTTTGTATAATCTGCCTAATATATATTATATATATTTTATATATACACATATGAGACATGCTAGATCTCATATATATATATATAATATGTAACATAAATAAAATAAAATACAATTTGTGAAATCTAACATATTATATATAATATACCTAAGAATATAATTGTATATAATATGGCTTTCAATAGTTTATATATACACATATGTACACATACATAATATGAGATGTTAGAGCCCATATATGGAAAATGATTTAACATTATATATAACATACCTAATATATATTAAACACACACACACTGCCATAAGTGGTCAGAAAGCACCTGTCATGATCCAGAAAAATGTTAACAGAAGGGACCTCTTCCATTTCTTTTCCTCAGATGCAGAGTCATCCAGAAAATTAAGTCTGGGGTTGGCTCCCACTGCCCTAGGGAGAGAACAATGACTTGTATGGGCATCAGTCTGGCCCAGGTATCCTGTGTCTGCCAGTCTCTACCATCATTACTAATGCTAATACGGTTTCAGAGAAGTACCTAAGACTATTTGAATTTCAAATCTGTGCTGGCTACTTGATGCACACTGCCACAGTAAGCAGAGCAGGCATAGTTTAACTCCTTCCTCAGAAGCTGCCTGGTTCTCCTTGCTACTAGCAGGGCAAACCTGGGCTAGAAAACCAATGGGACCCAGATTCTCAGTGACTCTTTAAGAAACCCAAGTCATTGCCTTGGATGCCCAAGATTTGGGTTCCAGTTCAGCCTTGGCCACTTAGTAATTGTGTGACCTTCATCTGTGGATTGGAAATGTTGGACAAGACAGACTCCATAGATCTCCATCTATGATTTTGGGATCTGTCAGATGGACTGGGCTTTGCCTTGAAGGAGGGAATTCCCAAACCAGGAATGCCCCACACTGACAAAATCCTGGGCCTTTTTTTGAAGACTTACCCATTACTGTAGGAAAGGCTAGGTTAATAAATATGGCCCATCAATCAGGGAATCTTAAAGTAGGAAGCCATATCTTGACTTCAGGGTCAGTGTTGTTTTCACCATACCACACTGTTGTTAAATTATGGATTCCTTGTCAGGAATGGGTTGGCTTAACTGGCCTCTAAGGTCCCTCTACCCAACCCTGAGATTCTCCTATTAGGTGACATGTAATTCTTTCTATGTGGCCTTTTGTAGGGGTTATCTGCCTCACCACACTCTCCTTCTGAGCCTGACTTCTCTGGTGGCTCAGCTACCAATCCCAGCATCTACAGAGAAAAGAACTCCTGTCCTCCATCACTGTCTTTCTAATTATTGTCAAAAAAAGCATTTTTTCTTTAAGGGTTGGGTGGCTTGTCTTGCAGCCTGAAGCTATTTGTGGCTGATCCCTTTCACCACTGGAGGGCTGGAGACAACAAGAATCAGCCCAGTACCATTTTCTTAATCTTCCTCCAAGCAAACAAGTTTCTTTCAGGCAATACTTCTCTAGGGAAAAAAAAAAAAGATTCTGTGGGGATGGGTTTTACAAGAAGAAGTTTCGACCTCTGGAGCAGGACATGTCTTCCCACGCCAATACTTTGTGTTTAAGAACACTCCTGGGGGCTCAAAGAACTCTGATTATCTAACAGGTTTGGAAAGCTCTAATCTGTTTATGAGTCCCTGACTGGTCATACTGGAACATCATTAGGGAGGAGGAAAAGAAACCTCTTTACACACCTCTCTAACTAGAACTGGAACTTCTTTTGTTTTTAAGCATGCGGGAGAAAGAAAGCAGTGGGGGAAAAAAGAATGACATTAAATAAGTCTTTTGAGGTAGATTTGTGTTGTTGATAGAGAGAGAGGATTCCAAAACTCAGGAAAGCCTGGGATTACACCAATTTGTGACTACGCAAGTCAATAAACTACATATAAGGTAGAGAGAAGGCATCCATCTACATTGGCAGAGGGTGTTTCCTCATTAGCATTTCCTCATACCAGTGAAATCTCGGGTCCAGAAAAAGGAAGAACAAATCTTAAAAGTCAGCCCTTGCAGTTTTGTGGCACAAAATATTAATCCCTTCTATTCATACACTTGTTTTCAATGAAACAAAATTAATAAGACCAACTTGTCTTTTTTCCTTTCTTGGCCTACATAGGATAGTAGATTTAGAAAGGAAAGTTAGAGGCTGCACCCCCAATTTGGCAAAAAAGGAAATTGAGGCATACTGTTAAGTAATTCAGCAAATAGAATTATAGGACCATAGGTTAAGAGTTGTGAGGGACCTGAGAGATGGTCCAATTGCTTCATTTTACAGATGAGGAAACAGGAGCAGGGAGATTAAGTGACTTGTCCTATGGGATGCAGTTGGAAGGGACCTCAGAGGTCATCAACTCCAACCTGCTCCACTTACAGATGAGAAACTGAGGCTCAAAGAGAATCAACTTTACCCAAGGAAGAGAACATCAATATCACCTCCTCATATTGAAATTGGGAGAGTAAAAAGTGATTTGTCCAAGGTCACAAGGGAATTGGTGACAGCAATGGAATTTGAACCCAGGTCCTCTGAATCCAAATACATTAACTTTTTTTTGTTAAACTTTATTGACTTGTTTATTTACTTTTGGTTTACAAGATTCAGTTACAGAATCACTTGAATTTCAGATTTCCCCCCTCCCTTTTCTCCCCCCTCCATGGTGGTATACCATCATGTATGGAATCTGCAAAAACTTTCACATTGTACAATAGTCTGGTTGTGTTGAAGTGTTGTAACCAATGAAGCGAATAATGGGAAAAAAAAAAGAAACAGAACCAAACATGGAAAAGACCAATAGCATGTGTTGCTTGAGTCTCCATTTAGACGCTGGTCTTTCTTGATCTTTCTCTGAATGTAGACATCTCCTTCCATTCTGAGACTTGTAGAGTTGTCTTTTAACTGTGCATTGCAGAGAAGAGTCCAGTTTTTCAAAGTTGGTCATCACACATATGATGTATCTGTGACTGTGTACAAATTTTTCCTGGTTCTGCTCTTCTCACTTAGCATCAATTTGTATAAGACTCAGCAGGTAATTATGAAGTCCATCTCCTTCCCATTTCTTATAGCACAATAGTATTATGGGCATCCCCTAAGTTTCCAGTTTTTTGCCACCACAAAGAGAGCTGCAATAAATA
>CM053597.1:237022330-237038011 GCA_028646575.1 Pseudocheirus occidentalis | reverse complement strand
CAGGAGAGACTGCAGGGAGTTCATGAACTTGGATGGGGAAAAATTACATCTTTACTTTCACTAGGCTCTAACAGAAATCTAGCATTTCATGTTTAATGCAATTGTACATGTACAGTCTATATCAGGTTGCCTGCCATCTTGAGAAAGAATTTTAGAACTCACAATCTTATGAAAGTGAATCTTGGGGCGGCTAGGTGGCGCAGTGAATAGAGCACCGGCCCTGGAGTCAGGAGTACCTGAGTTCAAATCCGGCCTCAGACACTTAACACAAAAAACTAGCCGTGTGACCTTGGGCAAGTCACTTAACCCCAAATGCCCTCCAAAAAAAAAAAGTGAATCTTGAAAACTAAAAATTAATTAATTCAGAAAACAAATTTAGTATTTGCTTTAATTATTGAAAAATATTATTCTAAGATGGAGGTCTAGATATGTCATCATACTGTCAGAGGAGTACATTGCAGGAAAGGGAAAGAGACCTAGTTTGGGACACTGACTTGCCCAGCATCACACAGTCAATGTAGGTCAGAGGTGGGACTTGAACTCAGGCCTTCCCTGATTATCAGGTCAGCTTTCTATCTACTCTAGCAATCTCACTGACTCTGATATTAATCCAGGTGTTACTATATCTTGAATTTGTAAAGTGCTCATAAAACACTTTCTTTACAACCACTCTAGAAAGGAAAATATCCAGAAATAGTTAAATTAACAATTACTGTTCAACATCTGGAGTATTAGAATCAACCTTAATATTAAACAGAAGTATTAGAATGAACACTTAATTAATATGAAATAGCCCAAGTATTAGATTCAACACTAGAAAGGACCTTGGAGGTCATTTAAGTCTCATCCCTCTTTTTACAGTTTAAGAAACTGAGGTTAAGTCAAAACCACATGGGAGGCAAACAGTTATGTCGGAATTTGAAACCAGGTCCTCTGGCTGTGCACATAGCACCCTCCACTGGTTGGACTTTGGTCTTTGAGATTCCTTCCAACCAAAGATTTATGAACCTTATCATCCTATGATTTGTTCATCTCAATAACCTGTGACTATTAGCATTCCCATTGTTCAAGAAACTAAGTAAGGTTCAGAAAGAAGCAAAGTGTCCTGAGTCCCACAGTCATTAAGTGGTAGAATCAGTGTTTAAACTCAGGTCTATGTGCTCGTGGGCAAATCCCTTCTCTGAACCTCAATTTACTCATCAGCAAAATGGGGAAAATAAGCTTCTAAGCCAGACCTCTTTCCACCATACCCTAGGGATTCCAGGCTTATTAGATTGTTCAATGTTCCCTCTTTTACTCTGTGTGCTTTTTATTCAACTGTGTTCACAGAAAAAGGTGCCAAGTGAGTCAGGTTCTCTCCACGACTCACAGTCCTAGCTGAATCTCAGTTGACCCCTGAGCTCTGACATCATTTCCCACCCACTTTTTTCATCAAGGGATCTCTGACTCATGTACCAAAAACGCTTGGACGAGGACCTCCCAGACTATCAATTCACTGTCTGTGACTCCAGCTCAGATCCGAGGGTTGAGCTGGGTGAGCCTGCCTCCCACATCACCTTGAGAGAAATGGGTTCTTTAGAGGTATAATGCTGGCTTGTAAGAGAGGGTCCATTATATCTCGGAGTACAGCTGTAACAGGGCTGGGGCAAATTGTCCCAGGGGGCTAAGCGGTTTGCTTCCTCCCTACAGAGGTTCTCCACCCACCAATGTCTCCTTGCCTCCCATCCCAAGGTCCTATCCTTACAGCACTTTTCTCTCAGGAATCACTTTCCTGGTGTGCCCTCTACTCCCTCCCAAGGATGTGGGAGCTCGAGACATTTTGTGTGACCCTCTTTAAGTTCCTTAACCTCTCAGTGTCCCAGGTAAGCCTCTAAGTTGCAGAATGGGCACCCTTCTTCCTGCATCATAGAGGGACTTTCCTAACCAGGAAATCATATCTTCGGCCCAAAATAAAAAACAAACAGATAACAGGGCAACTGTGACTAGGAGACAGCCCCTGAATGAAGATTGTTGCTCTTTTTCACACACCACACTCCATCTCTCCCACGTCCACACCTACATCTACAATGGACTCTCTCCTGAAGTCCATCCCCTAGATTCCCTAGTTTCTCTCAAAGCTCAGCCCAAGTGCTACTCCCCACACTTGACCTTTTCTGATTCCTGTCCCACTCCCCCACCCCCAAATTCTTTTGTACTTTTCATATATTTTGAATCTACTTATGAATGTATATGACATAACTCTCCCCTCTCCAGTCCACCTCAGAATATAAATTCTTAAACAACCTAGGTATAAACTAGGCTTTATTTATTTAGTCTTGGTGTGTCTGACAGGTAGCGAATGCTAGTTAAATGAATGAAAATTACCGGCCCAAAGCTGAAGAGGGAACAAGTTGTTCCTATCAGGCAGACTTTGAGGACTTGAAAGCCAAAGGCTTAGAAACAGGTCCTCTTGATTCAGCCCAAGGGAGGCTGACACCTTGACACAGATGAGTAGAGACAATTGCTGACTCACATCTCATCTCCTCAGTGTCTTCTGGAGGGGAAGGAAGGCCCAGACAGAAAAGAAAAACCTTGGTGTAAGCTAATAAATATTGACTACTTATTTACAAGGTATATTGAGCTGTTTCTTTGTAGAGAAGAAAAAGAAAGGGTGAGTGACAGACCTTCCAATGCAAACCATCCAGAAGGCTTGTCTCCTTGGACTTTGTGCCTTGGAAGGATGGGGGAAAGTACACATTATTGGCTAAATGAGAAGAAAAAAATAGTGGATTTGGAACCAGAGAACCTGGGTTCAAATTTCCCCTCCATTACTAGTTGTGTGTTTTCTTCTCTGGGTCTCAGCATCCTCATCTGAAAAATTAGGTTAGACCAGATAACCCAAAGGTCCCTTCTAGCTCTAGATCTATGATCTTATGGGCCTCTGTTTGTCAGTTGGGAACGCTCTCCCTTTATTCAAATCCTCTTTATCCTTCAAAATTCAGCTTAGGTCCTTCCATTAGGATGCAAACCCCTTGAGGGGAGAGGTTGTTTTCTTTCTTCTCAGTGCCTAACACGGTGCTTACAATGTAGGGATAGGGGCCAGGAACCAGACCCATGATTTCAGCAGCATAGGGAACTCCCAAATGAAAAAACTCTCTCTACCACATGGAGATGGGCACTTTCTCTACAACAAAGATTTAAATAGCGGCTAGAGCACTAGGCAGTTAAATGACTTGCCCAGTGTCATGCCACCTGTATATGTCTGAGGCAGAGCTCGAACTCAGGTTTTCTTGGCTCCAAGGCTGGTTCTTAATCCCCTAGAAAAATGGGGATAATTAATAGCCAGTCTGTCCTTGTCATCCTAGGAGTGCTGGGGAGGTCAAATGAAATCATGCACCTGAGCCATAAATAGGAATTCTGGATTTTGAGGCTCATCTTGTCCAACCCCCTCCACTTCACAGGTAAGTAAATTGAGGCTTAGGGAAGAAGTGACTTGTAGCACTATCTCAGCCCTTGTCTCTCCATGACCCAGCCTGCAGTCCTGCTGCTTACTAGCCATGGATTTCTGTTTCTTCATCTTTAAAAAAGTGGGGCAGTTAAATCAGACAGGCCCTGAGGTCCCTTCCATTTAGAGATCTATGATTCTAGAATCCTAACTCAACCACATTCCTGGGTCTCAATTTACAGCCATGATCTTATGACTGTAAAAAAGGTGGTATGGCCAGGGATTGTCTAAGCAGAGGACCTGGGTTCAAATCCTGCCTTTACTGTTCACTACCTTGATCAGAAATCAGTTAAAGTTCTCTGGGCCTTATTCTCTTCCTTTTTCCAGTGAGGGAGTTGGATGGTTCCCGCTCTAGCCCAATGATCCTAAATAACTTCCATGTCCTTGGGCCTCAATCCCCACCTCTGTAGGATGAGAGGGTTGGACCAGATGGCTTCTGAGGCTTCTTTCAGCTCCAGACTGATGCTCCTAAATCACTTAACCTCCATGGCCTCAGCTCCTTCCAGCTCCGGGTCTATGAGCCCACACTCGGCTCAACCTCATCTGAGGCAGACTGGACTGAAGCCAGTGAAGGAGGAAGGTTGAGGCAGGGGAGGTATGACATTGCCTGACACTCTTCTCTTCTTTCTCCCCCTCCCCACCAGACACTTTTTTGCAAACTTGGTTCATTTGGACAGAATAGAACCTTTAGACTGATTCTTTCTCACCTGGTTCTTACAGTGACTTTTAAACTCCATAAATTACTTTGGGGAACCAGGAAAAAATGTAACCAAGCTGCTAGTGATGTAAATAAAAAGGATCTGCCAGTGGAATTCAGAAAAGGAAGGAGAAGAGTGGGCAGCCAACCACTTTGGTAACAAGGCGAGGGTTCTGAAAATGGCCATCCCACCTGAAAGCAGGACTGTCTGCAGCACCAAAACCCTTGGGAAATAAGCCAACATTGGGCAAACATGCACCAAGAATGTTAGCATTACAATAGGTGTCAGCAAGGCATCTAACACTGGCATCACTGGCTGAACCTGAGACATGTAAGATTAGAGGGGCCAGAGTGGGAAGGGAATCTGGAGACCATCTAGGATAGAGGAAACCAAGTCCCAGAGAAATTCATGGGGTCATAGATTAGATCTCAGCAAAATCTTGTCCAACCCCCTCCACTTTGCAGATAAGTAAACTGAAGCTTAGGGAAGAAGTGATTTGCAGCAGTGCCTGAACCCTTGTCTCTCCCTGATCCAGCCTGTAGTTTCCCACCTCTGAGCTTTTGCTCATCTTCTCTTTAGCTGGAATCTCTTCACCTGCTGCAATTCCAAGGACGGGGCACTGGATACAAGGTGATTTCACAGGTATAGAGAAGTACCAGCTAAGGGAACTCCCTCTGTGAATCTGAGTCAGCACCTTCTCTGTAATCCGTCTAGGTTAATTGGTTTGCCCAGGATCACTCAGCCAGTGGGTAGTAGGTGAAGCCTGAGCCCAAGTCCTCCTGGCTCTTTTGCTCCTGCCATCTTGCTCCTCTGTTGAGTTCCAGACTATTCTTTAAAGTCCAGTGTACATGTCGGCTCCTTCAGGAAGTCTTCCCCATGCTCCTCCCCTTCCCATGTCAAGAGATCTCCCTGCTCTTCCCCTACACCTCACATGGCCCTCTGTAAGGCACTGATGATGATAACAGGAGTGGCCCCCTCTTTAAGGATTACAGACTGCTTCCTTCACAACCACCTGGTCGGTCAGGGGAGTAGGTCGAGTCTCTTTGAGTATTAGTCATTAGTGTTTTCTCTTCCTTCCAGCCTGTGACTTGCTCAGGTTCACGTACCACTGAAGAGCTGTATGGCACCGCAAAGACCAACAATAAGGCCGACCCTCGATGGGGAAACAGAGGCCTACTGATGTTAAGTGACTTGCCCAGGGTCACATAGCTAATAAATGTCAGAGGTGAGATTTGACCCCATGTCTTCCTGACTCTATGCCCAACACTCCAACCCATAGGCCAGGAGGCCTCTCCCATAGTTGGACAGATGTTAAAAGGCAGTGGGAAAAAACAGGCAGATACCTTCCCTTTCTTCTGCAGAGGTGGGAGTCTGTGGGCATAGAATGCACTGCATTTTTTTTATCTGTTCATTGATTTTGCTGATTTTTTCTTTTCTTTCTAAAAAGCCTTTTGTTAAAAAAAAAAGTCTTCCTCTATGAGGAAGAGGGGTAGGGCCACAAAGGGAAAATTTAAGTGATCAGAACCAAAAGCAATCAGGGTAGCTATAGGTGGCACATGGACAGAGTGCTGGGCCTGGAGTCGGGAAAACTCAGATTCTTGGGTTCAAATCTGGCCTCAAACTAGCTGTAGGACTCTGGGCAAGTCACTTACCTGTATTTGCCTCAGTTTCCTCATCTGGGAAGTGAGCTGGAGAAGAAAATGGCAAATTTTTCTAATATCTTCACCAAGAAAATCCTAAATGGTGTCTCATGTAGAGCTAGACCTGACTGAAATGACTGAACAACATATAGAAGTAGAAATCCATTTAAAAAAAAAACAACTGGGGGAAGGGAGGGGAGGAGGAGGAGGAAAAGGACATTTCTACCTTCCCCGAGGAATACCTTATCTCCTCACCACTCCCCGGGAACAAGAGAGATAGACAAAGCCACAAGGAGCTGTTAGTGTGGCATATATGATCAGGACTTATTAAAAACCCTAACAGCGAGCAGCAGCGCCATTTGGGGCCTTCCAGGCAATGGTGGGTATTGCTTTTACCCAAGCCTCAGAGCATACTCTAATAAAACTGCAGCTGAGAGGAGGGTACAAATTTCAAAAACAGATTTGAGGCATTGGAGATCTTTTCAATTGTCAGGCATAAACCAGTCCTGGAGGGAAACTAAAGTCAGGCAAGAACTCAGCTTTCCCTGAATCAGGAGGCTGGGGAAATTAGCAGGTGTCATTTCCAGGAAAGGAAAGGGGTGGGAGCTGGGGGTGAGACAATTATTTTAATGAATCACTTTGCCAGTGGATTCTGTTTGAAATAAGTACAGAAGCATTCTGACCCACCCGTGACCAAAGAGAAAAAGCCTTCCTGGTAGTCTCCATGGGCCCTGTGGCCATTGACTTACCTTAGGAATGAAAGCACATGACTCAGTCAGCCTTTTAACTCTGGTACAGCCATACTGAGTCATCTGGCACTCCCTGCTCTGAGACCCTAATCCCCTGCATTTTTAATGCTGTTCTGTGTCAGGAAAATCACAGTGTGGTCCAGGGGAAAGAGCACTGGCTCTTTTATCTAAGAACCTGGATTCAAATCCCACCCCTGTTTCCTCATCTATGAAGTGAGATAGTTGGTCTAGATCGGGTTCTTAACCTTTTCTTCATCATAAATCCCTTTAGCAGCCTGGTCAAACTTTTATCCCCCTTCCTAGAATAATGTTTTTAACTGCATAGACAATTTAATTGCATTAAAAAATCATCCCCAGTTCTTTCAACTGATCCTCATGTGGTAGCTGCATGGCCTGATGGATAGAGCATTCAGTTTGGACTCAGAAAGACCTGACTGCCCCAGACACCAACTAGCAGGTGACCCTAGGCAAGTCACATAACCTCTCTGTTTCGTTGTTCTCATCTGTAGAATGACCTTCCTTACTCACTAGCTTACTGTGTGACCCTGGCAACTAGGTGGCATCATGGATAGAGCATTCAACTTGGAAATCAAGAAGATGTGAATTTGAATCTACCTCTGGACACTAATTGTGAACCTAAACAAGGGACTTAACCTCTGTTTCCTTATCTGTAAAATGGGGATAAATAATACGCCTACCACACAGAGTGTGGGGATTGAATGAGATAAACATGTAAAGAATATGGTGATGAGGAGGAGGATTATGATGCAAGGCCCTTCATCATTTTGGCTGCCCACCTCTGGATTCTCTCCATTTATCAATATCCTTCTGGATCTACAGTGCCCAGAAATAAATATAGCACTCTGATGGGATCAGAGCTGGGCAGATGACAATGGAACTCCCGTTCTGGCTGCTCTATAAATGCAGCATATTAACAAGGTATTGGGGTAGCATGGGGATCCTGAAAGCTGTCCCAGTGGAAGGCAAGCTGTGGCAAGTCCTCCCAAGCTGGGAAAGCTTTGAGTACAAGCCCAGAGGCTGACAGTGAGTTTGCTGACCAATGTTGATAACTGGAGATAGACTTAATCAACAAGAAGAAATCAATTTTTCCACCAAGGTAAGTCAAGAAACATGAAGGACCTGCTATCTGCTTCAGCGGAGAGAACAGCCATCAAGATGCCAAAGTTAATGTAACTAACTTGCTTTTTTGGAGCTCTGACACAGGGTTTGGACACAGCAAAGAGAGATGGGGGCTGTGCCCTTTCCTTCTATCTCTGAGCTTGGAGAGGCATTTCAAACTTTACTGGGGCCAAGGTCATCACTTTTGACCCTGACCTTTGGAGGGACCATATGGATAAGAGAGGCAGAGTCAGGGAGGTCAACCAAAAACTTCTGCGTGTGCATGGCCTTTAGCAAGGGACCCACTCACCAGAAGGGGTCAGGTTCAGCCCCAAGGAAGGTGAGAACTGAGGCTGGGTGGGGGGCGGAGGTCCCAATTAAACTGAATTTAGGGAAAGGAGTGGACCTGATATTTAATTGGTATAAGCATCTCCCAAATTGGGAAACTCACTCTACTCTTGCAGAGTGGCACCTTCTTTACACCTTATATAGTATTAGAGAACTGTCTGGAGACATTAAAAGGTTAAGAAACTGGCCCGAAGCCAGTAGGGTCAGAGGTACAACTTGAACCCAGGTCTGCCTGGTTCTGAGGCCAGTTGTCTATGTACTACACGGCCAGGTGACCCTATCACAAAATTGCCAGTCCCACTGTGTTCTGCCCTGCTCAGACCCAGCTGGAATAATGTGTACTGCTGGTGTTCTTGTTGGCGTTTTGTCTTGTTTTGTTTTGTTGAATGCCTATCACATAGAAGGCACTTATCTGTTGCTAGGTGACTGTCTAACTGGCCAGGGTTTTAGTCTTGGAGTCAGGAAGATCTTAGTTTGAAGGCTGTCTTCAGATAGTTACTAGCTGCGTGACCTTAGGCAACTCACTTTAACTTGTCTCAGACTCGGGTTTCTCATCTGAAAAATGGGGATCTTACTTGCACTGTACTGCTCAGTCCAATGGCTGGCATCAAGTTAGGTACTTCAAGAATGCTTACACGCACACCCCCGCCTGGGGGCAGGTTGTTGTGAAGATTGAATTAAATTAAAACATATGTAAAATGTTTTACAAACCTCAAGGTACTATATAAATATTAAGCTATTATTACACTATGCTGCCTCCAATTTACATTAATATTATTAGTGTCCCAAGTAGGGTCTTCTCTCTTCATTTTCCCTGTCCTCTAGGTCAGTGCTGCCAAAGTCAGATAAAAACAAGATCCCCAAAACTGTATAGAAGCATCCACAGGGGCAGCTCATTAATGTAGAAAATCACAGATTAGAATTATCTATGGTTTGCTCTATTTTTATTTATGTAGTTAAATATTTCCCAAATACATTTTAATCTTGTTTAGGCCCACTAGGGAGTGCTAGCCACTTTTGCTCTGGTCCACTCAAAATCTCTCTTTTCTCTGAAGTCTCATTTGAATGTTCCTTAGAGCTTTTTCCTTCATACTATAGAATTATGAAATACTTGTTGTTGGTGAATCATTTTAAAGTTGTGTTTCACTCTTCATGACTCCATTTGGGGATTTCTTGGCAGAGAGATTAGAGTGCTTTTCCATTTCCTTCTCCAGCTCATATTACAGATGAGGAAACTGAGGCAGACAGGATTAAGTGGTTTGTCCAGGGTTGCCCAGCTAATAAGTGTCTGAGGTCAGATTTGAACTCAGGAAGACACACCTAGCTGTGGAGAATGTTTGTATTCTGGAGTGTAGCTGTAGTAAATCTCAACTCTAGTACCCCACAGATAGGTAGATTTGATGCCTCACAGACAGAAAGGGCCACTTCTCAGCCTAAGTACCCACACACCATCTACTGAATAATTGAGTCTAGAAGCCTGTCAGTCATCAGAGCCATGCTAACCAATCTTATGTCATTTCTCCCCAATAGTAGGTTTCTGCTTGGTCCCTCTGAATCCAGCCTCATCCTTCTTCAATCCATTTCCCACGCAGCTGCCTAAATGATATTTCTCTTTTTTTGTTTGTTTATTTGGGTTTTTTTTCTTAGAGGGGGAAGGCAGGGCAATTGGGGTTAAGTGAGTTGCCCAAGGTCACATCGCTGGTAAGCATCAATTGTCTGAGGCCAGATTTTGAACTCAGGTCCTCCTGTCTCCAGGGCTGGCACTTATTCACTGAGGCACCTAGCTGCCCCCAAAATGATATTCCTATAGTACAGGACTGACTGTGTCCCATCCCTGCTCAAGCAGCTACCCTGGCTCCTCATTGCCTTAGGGATAAAAGGCAAAGTCCTCTTTCAGTTTTTAATGCCTGAAATGACCTGGTTCCATCCTATCTTTCTAGGTAGATGACCTATTACCCTTCTTCACATGCTCTACACTTCAGTCAAAACGGCTTCCCTGCTGTTCTCTGTAGATGACATTTTTTAAAAATTTATCTATTTTTAGTTTTCAACATTCACTTCCATAAGATTTTGAGTTCCACATTTTCTCCCTATCTCTCCCCTGCCCCCAAGACAGCATGTAATTTGATATAGGCTCTACATACATATTTGAATCTATTTTCACATTAGTGAAATTGTAAAGAAGAATTAGAACTAATGGGAGAAACCACAAGAAAGAAGAAACAAACAAAATAAAAGAGAGAGTAAATAATATGCTTCAATCTGCATTCAGACTCCATAGTTCTTTTTCTGGATGTGGACAACAATGTTTTCCATCTTGAGTCCTTTAGAGTAGTCTTGGATCTTTGCATTGCTAAGAAGAGCTAAGTCTATCAAAATTACTCATGGAATGATGTGACTGTTGCTGTGTACAGCACTCTCCTGGTCCTGCTCACTTCACTCAGCATCAGTTCATTCAAGTCTTCCAGGTTTTTCTGAAGTTCGCCTGCTCATCATTTCTTATAGTACAATAGTATTCCATTACATTCATATACCAGAACCTGTTCAACCATTCCCCAATGGAGGGGCATCCTCTCCATTTCCAATTCTTGACCACCACAAAAAGAGCTGCTAGAAATATTTTTATACATGACATTCTATCCTCTGTCTCCATGCCTTTGACAAGCCTGGAATACTCTCCTTCCTCATTTTTGCTTCTTGGAACCCCTCAGTTTTTTTATTCTTTCAGTTGTTGGAGCTGTCCCACCTCCCCAAAATTGTATGTATTTTGTATGTACCGTATATTTATCATGTACCTGTTTCCAGTAGAATATTTGCCCCTTGAGGGCAAGAATTCTCTCACTTTTATCTTTACATTTTCAACGTAAAGCCTAGCATGTAGCAGGCCTAGCATGTAAAGGCCTAGCATGTAGCAGGTACCTATGAATGCTTATTGATTGGTGGATTAATTGAAACAGACTGGAAGGTCCTTGAGGGCAGGGTTCATTCTTATGATTCTTTGTAGGCCTGTCACTCAATAGAAGGCATCCAATAAATCCTTCCTGAATTGAATTCCTCTGGCTACTAACTTTCTCCTAGAAGGAGCATCCTAAATTGGAAGCCTATGGGGATTTCTGTTCTACTTCTGGGAGGCCTCAAAATATTACAGCTCCACAGGAGCAAGATGGAAAATGATTAATGCCTACCTTCACCTTGTCACTCTTCCTGCAAGAAACCTTCGACCTGCTATAATTTGATTCCCAGCATTAAACATTCCTGCCAATTGTACATACTAACAGTGGGTAGACCACAGATCAATTTATAACAATCAGTCTGTCTAGTGCAGTACAAGAGTGCCAACCTGAGACTCAGGACACCTAGATTCATAGAAGACAACATGGAAGCCAGTGGAAAAAGCACTGGGTTTTGAGACAGGATGGGGGTTCAAGTCTACCTTCCACCTTGGCCAGGTCACTGGATCTGGGCCTCATTTTCCTTATCTGTAACATGAAGGGGTTGTACTACACAGTCTATAAGTCTCTTCTAGTTTCAAATGTATAACCGTATAGTAGGAGAAAGATAGTCCTGGTCAGTCAATGACTCCTGAACTAGATAGTTTATCTTGGATAATTCATTTCCCTTCTCTAGGCCTCAGTTCTCTCCTCTATTAAACACAAGGATGGACGAGAACAGGTTAAAGATCTTTTTTGTGGTCTAAAATCCAATGGTTTCCTATGCAGCTACCCTCCAGGGTCAGGTCCCCACAGCTTCTTTCTCCAGCCATCACTGGTGGCTCTAGGCCAGCCCCTTTTCAGCTGTCATAGTCTCTGAAGGAAATTCTAAAAGAGAAACTCCAGAAATAATGTGTGTGTGTGTGTGTTCAATTTTAGCCAGGATGATTATTTCTGGACTTTTCTGGAGGGAAGAGAAATATTATTACTTTATAGTCACTTAAAAATGTTAACAAAAGGGGAAAAAAAGTTTTCTCTAACGATGTTTTTGATCCATTGTTATGAGACTGTGTCTCTGGCTTGGGTCAGAGACCAGAAGAGGTTTGATAATATGGATTGAGGATCACAGGTCCCATGAGGCTTTGAGTTCGGACACCCTGAAAGTCAAACCTCAGAGGCTTTTTGACTGTATAGCAATTTCATGGTCAGAAATCAAGTCATGGAAAATTCACTGCAAGTCAGGGTTGTATCAAGTATGTCAATGGCAGCTATGTATTACAGGGCATCTTCATAGAGGAGGCTGCTGATGCTGCTTGGGCAACAACTCCAGAAAGCAAAGTCTTTCTGCTGTTCAGTGAAGAAAGACCACCAACCCGATCTTTGATGCTGATGTCTTCGGCCAAATAACAGCCAGACCCAGAGGAGTTTTTTCAAAAAGAGGTCAATAGTGACCCGGAGGAGAGCGCCGTGGAATAGTTTAGCATAGACTTGTGCTGTGTAAAACAACCTAGAATAGACTGGCTCCTTAGGAGTCTACCCCATATCTTTCAATAAATTTTACTTTTTCTTTGGCTGAGAAAAAAAAAATAGCAGCCCTGAATATCCCCTGAAGTTCCCTCTCATATGCCTGTCAAAAATCTACCCAATAAAAAACTTCTGAATTTCAGGACCCTGGCAAAAGCATTTTTTCAACCTTTTCATCTGTTACATTAAAACTATGAGAAAGAGACGATTTTTATGATTGTAAATCTCTATACTTCAAGAACTTATGTCCTCCTTGCCTGGAATGCCTTCCCTTTTATGTCTGCCTGTGAAATAGTATCTGTCTTTCAAAGCCTAACTTAAATGCCTCCTCCTCCAAAAAGCCTTCCCTGACTCCTCCCTCCTCCTTGCTATCTAATTTCTCCCTCCTTTGAAGCCTCATGGAACTTCTCTTATGGCATGTGCCACATTCTGCCTTTTATGTAGTTAGTTGTAATAATTGGTTAATCTTCCATACTAAACTGACAGCTCCTTGGGGTTAGAACTGTTTTATTCATTTGATCTTATTTATTTACGTGTTCCTTGCACTATTTATAAAGCCTGGCAAGCAATCAATGAACATTTATTAAATAGTTGCCCTCAAGTAGCTTACACTGTTACTAGGGAAGACAACATGAATCTGGGGTATGGCGAGCATTGGGTTTTTTTGCCTTAAATTCCAAGAAAAACTGAACTTGTGACAAGTTTTCTTCACTATAGAAACAGAGAGAAACAATTCTCCTGCTGTGGGTGTCAATACATTATCTGATTGCAGTTTGTTGGTTGTCTGCTCAAGTATTCCCAGTAGAAAAGTCATCCATGCTGGAGCCCATCCAGGAAATTCCTTCAGCAATATGTCCTCATGCAGCCCAACCACTCCAGGGTCCCCACCTTGTTATTCCCCCAAGCTTACACAAACAGCATTCTAACTCCAATGAGAGGGTAAACTCAAAAAGCAAAGAAACAAACAATGCATACCCCAAAGCCAATTAAAATGCCCTTTTTCCAATATACTTTTTACCTCCCTGGCCTTACCAGTTCTCTTCCAGAAGGTGGGTTCCCTCAGACTTGACTTAGCAGAAGGAGATCAGAACAGGGAACCCTTAACATTCTTCCCTACCACCCTTCCCTACTACCTCCTGAAAGAAGAATGGCCTTAGGGTCTTTTTATTCTCCACCAACAAAGACTTGCTCAATCTCCGTTCTCTTTCCAGCAGTTTACAACTGCTCTGGGAAGATTAAAAACCCTCTTTCCTCTCTCCTTCCTTTCTCTTTCAAAGTTGCTAAAACAAGCAAGGAGCAATGGGACTTGAGATTTCCTATAATTCGAACATGCTTTCATTTTCTCACTTTAAAAGCAATTACTCCAGGCGAAAGGAACTCTTGATTCCTGTTTTATGGATGGAGAAGACCCAGACATACAATGGTGAAAATTATCAGCTTGGGGTCCCAGGAGTCAGCAACCCAAGGTATGATGGGAAGGAGAAAACAGAAAGATTTCCTGTTCTGCTACTAAAGCGCTACATTTAGCACTAGAAGACCTAACTCTGTCTCTTGTGTGACCTTTGACAAATAATCATCTCTCTCTTTTGGGGGGGGGGGCAGGGGAAGGAAAGTCAGAATTAAGTGACTTACCCAGGGTCACACAGATATCATGCGTTTGAGGTCATATTTGAACCCAGGTCCTCTTGACTCCAGGATTGGTGCTCTATCCACTGCACCACCTAGCAGCCCCAAGCCCTCCCACCTCAGCCTTAGTTTCTTTATGTGGAAGGTGAGGAAGCTAAACTTGATGACTTCTAAGATGCCCTCCAGGTCTAAAGTCAAGAGAGGCATCAGAACTAAGAAATTTGTGTGACCCTGGGTGAGTCACTCACCTTCTAGGTCTAAGTTTCTTCATTTATAAAATAAGGCAATTGGGCTAGATGGACTTTAAATTCTCTTCCAACCTTAGGTCTATGATCCTATGACCCCTAAATGGGCCTCAGTTTCCTTCTCTGTAAAATAAGAGAGTAACTTAATGACCTTTAAAGGCTAATAATAATCATTGACATTCAAAGTTTGCAAAGTACTTTATACAGGGGAAAGAATAACAGATTTGGAGTCAGAGGACCTGGGTTCAAATTCTAGGTGAGTGACTCTAGGCAAATCACGTTACTTCCCTGGATTTCCTCCTCTGTAAGATGACACCTAAAATACCTTTCAACTCTAAATTTATCACCTAAGATTCAGTACTGTCTCATTGAAAGGTAGTAAGTGGGGGGTGGAGCCCAGATGGCAGCGCAGAAGCAGCACGGTTCCACAGCTCCCACACAGCCACCCTGAATACCCATAAAATTATGACTCTAAACAAATTCTAGAGCTCTCAAACTCACAAGAATACAGAGAACACATCACTCGCTGAAGGCAGCTTGGCAGCAGGGGCCAAAACCTTAGCCAGGCCCCAGGGCAGTTGGGAGGAGCCGAGCCTCCCAAGCTGAAGCATGAGTCTACTTCAGAGAAGATCTACAGCACCTGGAGAGATCTTCACATCTAGCAAGCCAGGATTAGTGAAGGTCAGTGAAAGTGGAACTTTCAAGCTGAATTTGGGGGAGGAAAAGCAGTTCGGCCAATCTGCTCCCAGGGCAAGGAAGCAGTGGGGGAAGGGCAGTAACTGCTGTAACTGGTGGCTGCCCCCACGGGGCTGTTTCAGAGCCCCTGGCCTTCAGATCCCACGGGGGGCTGAGTCGATTGATCAGGGCCAAGTGCTCTTGTGTTCATGGTCTTGGGTGGTGGTCCTGGGGTGCACTTTCAGCAAGCCAAAGCTGGTGGAGGTGGCAACACCCCCCCAATAGCTCTGGCAGCTGGGAAAACCCCAGCAATTTGGAACAGAGCTTTCCCCCCTGGAAGCAGAGTTCCACAAAGCTAAAAAAAAACAACCAATTTATTGACTGGCCAACATGAGGAAAAGGAAGCAAAATAAGAACAGCAATAAAACTCTAGAATCCTTTTTTGTAGACAAAAAGGATCAAAGCATGGAACGGGAGGAAGACAACAGTCAGAACTCCCACACCAAATGTTTCCAAGACACTTGAAGAATGCCTAGAAGCTATAGACCAACTATAAAAGGACTTTGAAAAACAAATAAGAGAAGTGGAGGAAAAATTGGGAAGAGAAAGGAGAATGATGCAAGAAAATCACGAAAAGAGAGTC
>CM053597.1:237007701-237021830 GCA_028646575.1 Pseudocheirus occidentalis | reverse complement strand
TTCTACCATTAGAACATAAGTACTTTGAAGACAGGGATTATTTTTTCATTACTCCATATCCCCAGCACTTAGCATGGTACACAGAACACATTAAGCACTTATTAAATACTAGCTGATTGATCAGGATAGAATAATATCAATGACAACAATGAAAAGACTGGTCTTTGTTACTAGATTTGACCTTAGATTACTCTGAATTTCTTGGATATTATTCTGGATTGGTTCTTAAGAATGGACTAGATCTCACCATGACCAGCCTCTTGCATTCCCAAACATTCCCACCTGCTATCAACTGGAATTACTTAATCTATAGTAATTCATAGGAGAGCAGACAAATTCATTGATCTTTATGTCATGTATGTCCCACCTACAATGGAAGCAAATTCTACTATAGGCCAACCATCAGGAGGAATTGGATATCTTCTGTGGAAAGAACCCTGCATACTTTCATACCATAGATCTTAATTGCACCATTGAGCGATCATGAGAGCTAGCTGGATAGACAGATAGATAGGTAGGTAGGTAGATAGATAGATAGATAGATAGATAGATAGATAGATAGACAGACAGATAGACAGATAGTAGAAACGTAGTAGATACATATATATATATATATATATATATATATATGTGCAAGGAAAGTATTTTACATTTGCGACAGTCTGCTTGACCCCCCACAGCAGAAGTAGGAGCAATGGGCTGAAATGGAAGAGAGGTCAGTTTTAGGTCCACATAAAGAAAAACCTCCTAACAATTTGAGCTGCCAAAACATAGGATGGACTAGTTTGGGAGATAGTGGATTCTCCTACTTTAAGAAACCTTCAAGCAGAGATTGGCTAATCATTGGAGTCAGGAAAACCTGAGTTCAAATTCTGCCTCATACACATACTAGCTGGGTGACTTTAGGCAAAGTCATTCAACCTCTGTCTACCTCAGTTTCCTCAACTGTAAAATGGAAATATAATAGCATCTGTCTCCTAGAGCTGTTGTGAAGGCCTGATATTTTTAAAGCCCTTTGTCAACCTTAAAGTGCTACATAAATGCTATTATTATTATCGTTATTATTTGTCAGGAGGGGATTCTTATGCAAATCAGGGGTTAGGTTGGATTACTTCAGGGGTGCCTTCTACTTCTGAGAGCCTGTCATTTAATGATTTAAAAGCAGCTGACTACACTGAGAGTTAGAAATTTTCAAGCTCTGAATCACAGGGTTGGAAAGAACCTTGGAGGTCAACAATCCAACCCATCTCTCACCAAGAATCCCCTAGATCACATGTCCAGTAAAAGTCATTCAGCCTTTGCTTGAAGACCTTCAGGGACAGGCAGTTATCACTTCTCCAGAAAGCCCACTTCAGGGCAGCTCCAATTGTTAGGGAATTTGTCCTGGTATCAAACCCATCAATTTGCCTTTTTGCAGTTTTCATCCATGACTCTTGTTCTGCCCCCGGAACCAAACAGAACAAATCCAACCATCTTCCACAGGTCTGCTCATCATGTCCTTGGAAGCAGTTTTCGTGTCTTCCCTGACAGTTTTCTACTCCAGGCTAAATATCCCTCATTTCTTTAAATGACATATGGCATCATCTTGAGTTTCACCATCTTGATTTAGAAGCATCTTAGTTTAAAACTCATATGTGACTATGAGTCCATCCCTACCTACTCCTACCAATCCTAACACTGTGCCACATACTTTAAGAAGATCAGTGGCAATAATAAAATGCTTATTCTTTTAAAATAATCCTGTATGATGTTTTTGCAAGCAAAAATGATAACCAGCATTTGCGTAGCATTTTAAGGCTCATATAGCATTGTAAACATGTTACCTTACTTGATCCTCATGACCACCCTCTAAGGCAGACACTGTTATTATTCCAATTCTACAGATGAGGACTCTGAGGCTGATATATATGTGTGTGTGTGTGTGTGTGTGTGTGTGTGTGTATGTGTGTGTATCTATACATTTGCATGGATCTGTATTGTTGTTGAGTCATGTTTTCAGTCATGTCCTACCCTCTGTGACCCCATTTGGAGTTTTCTTGGCAAAGATACTGGAGTGATCTGCCATTTCCTTCTCTAACTCATTTGACAGATGAGGAAACTGAAGCAAATAGGGTGAAGTGGCTTGCCATGCTTTGCACAACTCGAAAGTATCAGAGGCAAGATTTGAACTCAGGTTTTCCTGATTCCCCAAGTCCAGCACTCTTAATTACTGCTCCATCCAGCTGCCTCTAAGATGTATGTGCTACAATTCTCCTTCAGGGAGATGCTTTTGCATCATAAAAATGATAGTAAACATAGCAGTTTCCTCTGGAAGGAAAAGGATGTGAGAAATTAACACAAGGCTGACTTGACTTCTCCATTTATTTTCCAGCTATCCAAGCATCTAATTCAAAACCCCCAGGGTATTGGGAGTTTGTTTTCTCAGGTGAGTGATCCAACTTCCATTTCTTGATTACAGATCTCAGGATAGCATTGTCGTTGTTTTTCAACCTTCATTTTTGAAAAGCACCAATGACATCATGGGGGTGATGTCTGCCTAGACGGGACCTCAGAAGTCCTAGGATCATTCGATTTAGAGGTGAACCGAATCTTAGAGGCCAATGAGTCAAAATCCATTTTATAGAGGAGGAAGATGAGGTCCAGAGAAGTTCAGAATCAGTCTGCCTCCAAGTTAATAAGTCAAAATAAGTCAAATACCTCAGACTTAAGCCCATAGTTTCTAACTTCCACTCATCATTCTTTCCAATATACTCCCACTACTTCCTTGGTCTCATTTTAGCCACATCACAAGAATTGTTTTGCTCTGCAGATTTTCGGGAGGTCTAATTTTTATGATGACAATCTAGAATCTTAATCATGGAATGTCATTCGGAGGAAATTGATCATTACTGGGTGAATTCTAGTGAGCCAACAAAGATTTCAGAGCAGAGAAGTAACACGATTGGATCAAATGCATAAAAACAAAGATTCTGATGGTCTTTACAAAGAATGAATTTGAGGGGATGGGAGGTCCTGTAACAAAATTCTTGCTAAGTGAGAGATAGTGAGGACCCAGATTGCTGTGATAGGAGAAGGAACTGAGAAAAGGATGTGGTCATGAGAAAACCAGAGCACCATGGTATCAATAGGGCTTGGTAATTCTTCACAATGAGAGGTGAAGAAAAAGAAGGAATCTGACTTTGTACTAAGGCTTTGAAACTGGGATACTGGTGAAGAGTTACAATACAGAGAAATAATAAATTCTAAGGGAAGAGCAGGTAGAGGGAGAAAGACAATGAAGTCCCTTTGAGACAAATTTAAGGTGACAGTATAGATATGTTCAAGGAATTTGACTATCCTACTGTAAGTTCCCCAAATAAGATATTTGTTCTTCCCTTTAGATCATAACTTGGCCCAAAGCCGTTTGAACCAGTGAAAGGAAAGGGAATTTTGTCTGTATTTGTGAATTTTATGAAGCTGATATTCAGCTGAATATTATGTGTTGAGAATGTCTCCCTTCACCGAGCTTATAGCCTAACATAAGCAAAACAAAAGGTATGGCAAAAGTCATTTTCATTTTAACAAAGCTGTTTTCATTTATGGCACCTAGGAATTATCTTTATTTCTTACAAACCAGTCTAGAGAAGTATAGTGGATAGAACACTGGACTTGACATCAAGAAGACCTGAGTTCAAATCTTTCCTCAGGTACTTAACTAGCTAAATGACCCTACACAAGTAACTTAACCTTTCTCATCCTCAGTTTCCTCATCTCTAAAATGGGAATAATAACAGCTCCTACCTCACAGGATTGTTGTGAGAATCAAATGAGATGATGTGTAAAGAATTCTGTAAATTTTAGATATTACAAATCATTATTCTTATTGCCTAAAATTTGATGATCATCAAAAACCACCCCAAATCTAAGCCTGTACAGACAGAGAGTAGAAACTCCAGTAAATACCTGAAAAAGTTGTTTTAATGCTACTTAATAGTTGAAACTGACTAATTTCAATTTTCATAGTTCCTAAGCAAGTCTCATTGCCATAGTTTTGATTCTCAGGATTTTCATATTATTTAACTCTACCTGTCTCTTCTTGAATTTGGACAGATTGCAGAGCTATATATAATGGCCCAGCCTCTGATGATGAGGATTCTGACTACGGAACCCCCAGTGGTCAATCTAGAACCAAACAATTTCACCCTCAACATCCCCGGATCTGTAGTGATGCTGACCAAACCTAAAAACGCCACCGAGGAAGCTATAGTCTCCATGGATTTTGTAAGTTACCAGAACAGAGGAGGTGAATTTCCAACTCAAAGACCCCCAAATAGCTTTCATTCAATGGGGCACTGCCCACATCCTTCCCAAGTGCCTGGAAATATATATGGTTTGTACCTAAGACCTGCTGAGGTCTTCCTTTCTGGTGGGCTGGAAAGACAACAGAAAGATATATTCACATTGGCAGACAATAATTTGGAAATGCAAAGAAACTCAGAGCTAACAAGGATATGGAGAAATAAGTATATTCACTTATTGGACAACATAACAAAAAACGAAATGCTAATAGTTATTTTTAAATAGCATTTTATTTTTTCCCAATTACATGTTAAAACAATTCTTAAAACTTTTTTTAAATTTTGAGTTTCAGATTATTTCCTTCCCTCCCTCCCTTCCTCCCGTTCTGAGACGGTACACAATCTGATATAGGTTATGTATGTACAATCATATAAAACATTTCCATCTTAGTCATTTCTTTTACAAGAAGATTTGAATAAAAAAAAAAGAATGAGAGAAAGTGAAAATAGCATGCATCAGTCTGCATTCCAGCAGTAACTGTTCTCTCTGTGGAGGCGGATAGCGCGCTTCATCAGGAGTCCTTTGGCATTGTCTTGGATCATTGTATTGCTGAGAATAATTCTTATAGTTATTACAGAGGTTTGGTCGGCTGTTTTTTTTAATCTGTCTTTTCCTTTTGCATCCTAACTATATGTTTCCCTCCCCAAAGGGCAATCCTATTTAATAACGAACAAAAAAGGTAGAGGAGAGGACAGCGCCATGGAAAAATACCTCAATACTGGCTAATGCATCATTTCAGTCTTGTGATATACTGAGTCAGAGTCCCCTTCTCCCAAGCAGGGAGAAAGGAGAATTCATTTCTCTCTTCCTCATGGCAAGCTTGATCATTATGCTCAACAAGTATTGTCAACATTAATTGTTTAATAAAACAGTTAACCATGTTTAAAAGATAATTGAGAGGGAGAAAGGAAGTATGACAAAAACAGGTAAAAACTGTCTTCTCTCCCCCATAAAAGTTATCTTTTCAAATCCACTCCTTAGAAAGAGGATTCCTTGAACTAGATTATCTTCAAGACAGTGGAGTTTTTGCATTTTCAGTTGCAGAAGATGACTGTGTTCAAATCTGAAATGACATTCACTCAGCCCAGTAACCAAAGCATTTGGTCTTCCACAGGTGGCCAGTACAAGTGTTGGCCTGGCTATTTTGGGACAAAAGTTGATCTGCTCCTTATCGCTGAACAGGTACGATAAATTGGGTTTAATTGACCGCTGTTAGGCAGTTTTGGAAGACCACATCTTCAAAATCAACCTCAGGACAGCAGGGGAAAAATCATTTTTCCTGTAGGAAATGAGTTTTTTTCTTAATGGAGCAGGGAAACTGGGTTGCTAAGCAAAGGTAGATAATGCCTTGGAACGCTAAGTTCTGTTCTGGTGCGTCTCTCTGTACCCATCTCTCCAATGGCTCATACATAGGAGTTTTTTGGGTTTTTTATGACTGTATGGAGAATAAAGGGCCAGATCTGAAGTCAACAAGAACAGAGCTAGAATCTTACTGTAGATACTTTACTAGTTGTGTGATAGGGCAGCTAGGGGGCACCATAGTGCAAAGAACGCTGGGCTGGAGTCAGGAAGACTCGTCTTCCTGAGTTCAAATCCAGCCTCAGACACTTACTGGCTGTGTGAGCCTGGGCAAGTCACCTCACCCTGCCTGCCTCACTTTCTCCCTCTGTAAAATGAGGTGAATGGGCACCAAGTTTCCTTCCGGCTTCACATCTGTAATGTGATACTTGGCCACTCTAGCAAAACTACCTCCTTCCTTTGCATCATAAAAGTATAGACAGATAAACATCTGTCAACAGATACATTCTATGGAACAAGTAGGAGAGGGCAAACCTGTTAGGTCAGAAAGTGGCTGGCACAGTGTCTCGTTGGAGCAGAAGTTTTTCCAAAGGTAGGACAGTTGGATTGCCTTATCTTTGCTTTACTAAGCCAAGCCTCACAAGCATTAAGCCAAGGGATCAGTGAGATAGAAGGCAGGGGGCCTAGAGTCAGCTCAAACCCCTTCTGGAGAGCCAGTTGTTAAATTTTCATTGTAAGCATTTACCCCTGAGAAATAAGTAACACTACGAATCAGGGCTTGGCTTAGTGTTTGTTGTTTGGATTTTAAGAAAGTAAAAAAAAAAAAGTGATGGAGAAAATATTAATAATGCACTTTAAACTTAAAATTGTGTCTAGGGTACATCTCTACCTCTCCCTACAGGGAGTCAGTTGTTAAACATTTAACAGCACATTCACCTTTTCCAAGATCACTCAGGAAAATCCCAGGCCATGATGGATACTAAGCTAATGGTCAAATGACAAATGACACTTAGTAGCTGTGAGACTTTGGGGAGCTTGGGAAGATTTGGGGAGATTGGTTTCCTCATCTGTAAAATGGGGATAATAATATTTGCATCATTTTTCTCAGTGGGTTGTTCTGAGAGGAGGAAATATTGGTAAAACTTGGAGCACTAAGTAAATAGGGAGGTTGTTGCTTTGGTGGTAGACTTTGTTTCTCTTAGATTTGCAAGAATCTCTCTAATAATGAGGTCTATTTGATGGGGAAAATATTCAATCAACCATAAGTATGTATTATATGTCAGGAATTGTTAGGGGCTGGGCATTAAAGGGGAAAAATGAAATAGTCCTTGTCCTCAAGGTCTTACATTCTGTAAGAAGAGACAACATGTGAATGTGAACATTGTATGGGCCCATGGTTCTGTCTTCTGCACTACCTAGTATGTGAGTGTATGTGTGTGTGTGTGCTCACATTAGCGATAGAAGAGTCACCAGTATTTTTTGGTGAAGAGAGTTTCCATGCCAGGAGTTTCCCACATGATGTAGGAAAAAAACAGTCTCCAAGACACAGCAGCTCAGCTAAGGACTTCAGCTGGAGCCAACAGCCAGAATCAGAGAGGCTCCATGGGATCAGCTGCACCACAGCCCACAGAGGGAAGAGGACCAAAATCCACCGACAACCTTGGCTCCCATGATGGGGAGGCCTGTTCTCCTGGTTATAAGCCAAGGTGGTACCATAATACAGCTCCACGAAAGAGTAAATGGGGTACTAGCCTGGGAAAACTAAGGTTCAATCATCGCATCCTTCCCAAGGAAAGTACCTGGTAGCTTACCACCAACCCCAGCACTGAGAACACAAGTTGAGGTTTCATAAATGTTGTAGAATCATTGATTTACAACTGTAGGTGACTTTTACGGAGGAGGAGACATCGGATTGAAGAAATTAAGTGACTTGACAAAGGTCTCACAGAGAGCCAAGATTCACAGCTGGAAGAGATGCTGGGGGCCACCCAGTCCACACCCTTCATTTTATAAATGAGGAAAGAGATGCTCACTAACATGAAGGGACCTGCCCAAGGTCACACAGATAAGGACTGAGTCAGGATTTGAAAGCAGGTCTGACAACTTCAAATACATCATTCTTTTCCAGACACCCTTTGCTGTCCACTAAATGAATATTTATTGAATGAATGAATGAATGAATGAATGCTGGATGAACTTACAAAAGTACTTATCGAACCAACTAGGTAAGCTGAGGGCTGCCCCCAGCACTTCCCCAAAGGGCAGATTTCATGATATAAGATGTTTCTACCTCTCTGTTCTTCCTAGTTTCTTTTTCTCCCTTTTGGCATTTTGAAATTTAAACAGTTCCTCTTATGTTCTTTTAAAACCACTTTCTGCACTTCTTTCTCCCCAGGTTTCATCTCTCTGGGCCAGAGTCTAATCGAAGCTCCATTGAGGTAAGATTTAAGAACCTCGGGTCTCAGAGAAGGGGCCTGAGCTGCCTCCCCACCTGCTGACTTGCTGCCTTTTTGCCTGAATGATTATATTTTCTGCTTCCAAATGTCCCTTTTTCTCTTCTGCTCCAAAAATCTTTCCCTCTCTCTATTCCTCCACCCACCAGGCTAATTTGTTCTTTACAAAAGAGACTTAGATTGTCATTCAGTGAAATCTACGCAAGGACTTTTGAAACAGAACATTGAAAAGGTTTGTAAAGCTCAACAGGATGTAGGAGAAGCCATTGTTCTCAGGAACTTCAAAGCCCGTTAAAAAAATAGTTTTAAGCTAAGCTTCTGGAGTTAAATTTATGCCCCAGAATCCCAAAGGAAAGGGGCAAATGGGCATTGTTGGTCAATATTTATTATATTTGCCCTTTGAGGCTTTTCAGCCAGTTTCCTGGAGTTATCTGGAATATGGCTACCCAAGCTCTGGGTACCCCTATGAGCCCAAGTATCCTCCTCTCCCCACCAGCCTCATTGCTTTATGTATCTCTTATTGCTGTACCTGGAAGAAGATCCAGTGATCAGAGTAACAATACAGAAGTAACCATAGAGCTCAGTGGTACCAGTTGGCAAACACTTGGGTTGGGTTGGGTTTGGTTTTTGATTGGATCATAGATTCATTAGTTTGGACTGCTAAAAGTCCAGCTGTTAAAATATACCCAATTAAATACCTAGTACAGGCTGCTAGATGACTCATCTTCCTGAGTTCAAATTTAGCCTCAGACACAAACTGTGTGACCCTGGGCAAGTCATTGAACCCTGTTTGCCTCAATTTCCTCATCTGTCAAATGAGCTATAGAAGGGAATGTCAAACCACTCCTGTATCTTTGCCAAGAAAACCCCACATGAGTCACCAAAAAGTCAGACATGACTGAAAAACAACTGAATAACAAAAGTTTTAACATTATGACAATAGCCTTTTAATAACAATTAATAATTTCACAGCATCCAAATCAAAAGAGTTAAATTTTCCAATGATAATATTATATCATCCTCAATAACATTTCTTATACAATGTTTCCCCAAAATTTGTAATGCAAGAAAAAAAACTGAGAGGGGCAGTCAAGGTTAAGTGACTTGCCCTGGGTCACTCAGCTAGTAAGTGAGTGCCTGAGGTCAGATTTGAACTTAGGAAGATGAGTCTTCCCAACTCTGGGCCTGGCAGTCTACCCACTGCACCCCCTAACTGCCCCAAATTCTTATCATAGTATTATAGATTTAAAGCTGGAAGAAACCTTATTCTCCTTCAAGGCTAATGACTGCCTCCTCCCTGTTTTACAGGTAAGGATACTGAGGCATAGAGAGGTAGAGTTATTTGCTCAGGGTCATATGACTTGTTAGTGTCTGGACCAGTATTTGGACCCAAGTCTGTCTGACTCCCAGCCCAGTGTGGGAGTGACTAATTAATCTTTACCCAGATCAGAACTGAACAGGATGAAGACGTGTTTGCACGACATCAGAATTTCATGGTCTGCCAGCCCCTTGCTCATTTGACTTGGTCCTTTGTTTCAGGTCCTGAGATTTGAGAACATTTTCTCCTCAATCCTTCATTTTGGAGTCTTCCCATTAGCCAATGGTAAGTTAGAGGTGCCACAAAGTTCTTTAATGATTCTTAAAGGAATCTTAAGGAGCTATGTGATTCCTGGGGATCGGTGAAGCCGTTGGGACTATTTTCTGCTTTCCATCCCAAGTCCATTGCTTGCTGAGGTACAGGTATTAATCCAGCCCAGGAGAGTGGTGACTAACACAGGGATTCTTGACCTTTTCTGTGTCATGGTCCCCTTTGGCAGTCTGGTGAAACTTAGATATCCCTTCTCAGAATAAAATTTTTTTAAATTCATAATTGAAGGAAATTCTAAAAATTTTCAGTTAGGAGTTAGTGAAAATAAGGATTTTTTTCACACCAGAATTCACAGACCTCTTGCAATCTATCCATAGACCCCTTTGAAATCAAAGGTTGGTGGACCTGAGGTTATAAACCCTGGGATTAAGGGTTAATCTTCACAATTTGATTATGAAATGAATTATGGATTAAGTCCAGTCTTCATTGATACTAGTACCTTATCAGAACTCTCAACAAGAAGGATAGGGGTTTATTGTTGATATAAGGGAGATTTAAAAAAATTCTCATAATCTTTTGAGGAGAAATTCTAATTTGAATCCACAGTAAGCCAGATTCTCCTTCCAGTCTTACAAAGCTGTTTAGAAGGTGAAATCAAGGTGGCCACCCATGCAAGGACCAGAATTCATGGGTTAGATTGACAAATTCAGTTTCAGTGATTGCCAATCTCAGTCCTTCAACTGGCACACAATTGCTCAGCAATTTGCAACTATGAAGCATTCATTCAAATTGTTCTTCATTTTAAAGAATGAGATGTTCTCAGAGCCCATGAATCTGGGCCTCGGTAAAATGTAAATTATGCTTTTAAGTGAGAATAGCAAGCTGTCAAATTTTCTTTCCTGCTGCCCAGATGTGCAAAACTGCAGACGTTTTCAGTTAAGTATGTTGTGGATCAGTTTAGAAAAGCTGGGTAAGTGTTGATCCAAGAGAATTAAAAACAAAAATCAGAAAACCTACCTTCGGACAGAGAGGTGATAGGTTTGGGATGCTGATTGAATCACTTTTTTTTGACATGAAAAATGTGAAAATCTGTTTTGTTTGACTATACATAGCGGTCCAGCTTTCTCAAGGGGGCTGAAGGGAAAATAGGAAGGAGAGAAAGCAGATCTGAAAATAATATTGAATTAAAAATTCAGTTAAAAACAAAAGAAAAATAGAAAGGATGTGTGGGATAAAGACCCCAAAGACCCTTACCCAAATAAACTCAGAGGTTTCTCCAGGTAGAAACAGAAGCTCTTTATTTTAAAGACAAGTCTTGCTAGAGTTGGGCATCACCTATTCCAGACAGGCCTGGTATAGGGAGGCACCCAAGAAGAGTCAAGCAAGCAGTTATATACCCTTACACAAACAGTTCTAAGAAAAACCTCAAAAATTCCCAGGTCCCCTCCCCTAGTGCTGGATCATCAGCCCATTGGTGGGGTTGTACGACCTCACAGTCTACACAAGAACCTGGATTTAAAACCCTCTTACCCAATACAAAGACATATAGCTATGATTATTCCTATTTAGCAAAAGGGGGCCATTACAAAAAGCCCCTTACAGGAAAAAGGGAGGGGGGGAGTAGGGGCACACCATCTGACTTCCCTGAAATCAGGTGATTTACAGGAACATGAAACCTAGGCCTAAAGAGATCTAGGACCTAGCGCAAGTTTGGTGACTGTCTCTTTTATTTATGAGAATGCTTTCACCTGTCCCCCTCAGGGACAAGATTAAAAGACAGATGCTTGCAAAGCAGCTATTATATACCTGTGCATGTCTGAAGTAACTTTTTAATTTCTGTTTGTTTTTTAGCCCGGTTACAGCAAGGCTTCCCACTGCCTAACCCACATCAGATCTCTCTTGTCAACTCTGACATTGAAGTTCACAAGGTGGGGCGGCCGTTCTCCTGCTATGTCTTCTCCTAAACTCTCAAAGTTCAGAGGTCATCTTGTACTTCATGTATCAAGGTCCCTGCCACAGTTCAGTCTCTGATCCCATGATCCCAGACAGTGAGCCGTCTAATCTCCATTTCAGCATCATGACACAGTGGAAAGAGGGCTCTCCAGCTTTTACAGCTCTTCCTTTGTGACTTTGGTCAAACTAACTTCCTGTAGCCTCAGTTTTCTCATCTGTAAAATTAAGAAGTTAATCCTGGAAGATCTGAGGTCCCTTTAGGCTCAAGAGCTATAGTCCTACCTGCATAAGTCACCTAACCTCCATGGGTCTAGGTTTCCTCATCTGCAAAATTAGTGGATTAGCCCAGATTACTCCCCATTATCTTGAAATCTATGCCCACACAACTTTCATTTACAGGAACTACTTCCTTCCTTCCATTTTTGTACAACTCTGATTTTAAGGAAGTTTTTCTTTATATTAAACCAAACTCAGTTCCCCTGCAACTTCAACTCAGTGGTTAGTCCTAGTTTGAATGAAGAAATATAAGCCTAATCTGTTTCCTAAATAAAACTTTTCAAATATTTGTAGAGAGTTGATACTAGCTGTTCAACCTTGGGCAGCCCACCTGTCATCTCTGAAGCATAGCTTCCTCCTCTATAAAGGGAGTTGTCAGACTAGTCCCAGGATTCCTAGTTTTTCTGTGACCTGACCCCCTCCTTGGCCAGTCTTTTGAAGCCTATGGACATCTCCTCAGAATAATGTTTCTAAATTAATAAAATGCATAGTATTACAAAGGAAACCAATTTTATTGAAACCATTGTCCAAAAATATATATTTTTTAAGTTCACAGACCCATGATGAAGAACATCTGGACCATCTCTGAAGTCCCTTCTCACTCTGCAGTCTATGGTTCATGGGATCAGAGTCTTGGAGCCAGAAAGGACTTCGTATGCCCCCTGGTCAAACCCCCATCCCCATCATTTTATAGGAAAGGAAACTGTGCATGGAAAACATTAATACATTGACTCAGCGTCCCACACACAGCTAGTAATATCGCAGGTGGGATGTGAACCTAGCTTTTCCCATTTCTGAACCCAGCACTTGTAGCAGCTAAATATTTGTTCCTTGAAATTTGCAGTACCATGAAAAGGAGTGGAGGTGGGGAATAGGCAACCATCTGACGCCACCTAGTGGCTGAATCCCTTCACTGCATATCACAAGGATGGGACGGGTCCATGGTAAATTTCCTAGATTCAGATCTTCAGCTGAGAGTTCCTGATTAGATGCCAAATCTAGAAAGGACTTCAGAGACCATCTAGTTGGACCCCCTATTTTACAGATGAGGAAACTGAGGTCCAGGGAGTTATATTGCTTGTCCAAGGTGGTATCTAGTAAGGGGCAGCTTCATAAGTTAAACTAAGATCCATTGGCTTCAAATCCATTATTCTTTCCACTAATGCTCCAAAACCTGGGGACATGGAAACACTTCCAACGATCTGTAATTTGCTAGCCAACAACAGAAAGCACAATCTTTTCTATTATGTAATAAGAGGCAGCCAGTGGATTGAGCACCGGACCTGGAGGCAAGAAGGACCTGAGTTCTAATCCTGCCTCAGACACTTAACTAGTTGTGTGACCCCAGGCAAAGCACTTAACCTTGCCTGGCTGAGGCTGAGACTCTGACACTAAATTCTTTGTGTAAATAGTGAGACTTTCCTCAACTCAGAGTTCCTTCTATCAATTAAATTCCATTTTGTTTTTATTTTGATGCATGCGTATCATATCCTCTGATGGAACGTAAGCTCATTGAGGGCAGGGCCTGTTACTCTTTTGTCCTTGAATCCCTAGCAGTTAGCATAATGATATTATAATGTGTTATTATGTATTAGATTATTATACTAATATTATACATTATAATAAGTGTTAATGATTCATATTAATAATTATAGCTAGCATTTATGTAGTGCCTTAATGTTCACAAAGCACTTTACAAATCTTATTTCATTTGAGCCTCTCAACAACCCTAGGAGGTAGGAGCTATTATTATCCCCACTTTACAGATGAAAAAACTGAGGCAGACTAAGGTCAAATGACTTGCCCAGGGTCACACAGCTAGTGAGTGTCTGAGGCAAGACTCAGTGAGACTCCTTGAGGGACTTCATAGCCTGAAGCACTTGCTGCCACTCCTTGCCTCCCTCCTGGTAGAGAAATTCCTTATTTAATCAAGATAAAGACTCTTTAGGCAATCCACCTGAAATTAAAGTTCACAGTAAGTTTGAATCCTTTTACAAATTTTAAATTTCACAAATTCCTAAGTACAAAAGGATGTTTATCTTTTTCTAAATGAACTTTTCCAATTAAACTAGCCTTATCACAATAGCAAAGCTTACCTGGTCTTTAAGGTAAGCCTTTAAGAACTTAATAGGAATACATTTTCATTTCTATGGTCCAATACTCAGCATTTTAAAAGAAAAGACTAGGAAATGCATGAAGGTTTTGAGTTAACAACACAGGAC
>CM053597.1:236984176-237001409 GCA_028646575.1 Pseudocheirus occidentalis | reverse complement strand
ATTATTATTATTAACTACAGGCAACTGAGAATTAAGATATATAGGCACTGGGATAGGGAAATCCATCTTACCCAACCGGAAAGTCAGAGGAGTGATGGGGAGAACATAGGAGAGAGCAGATTGGAGGAGGGGCTATACAGTGGGATGGCTGTTCTGGGGTGATGGGTGGGGGAAAGATGGGGAGAAAATTTGTAACTCAAAATCTCATGGAAAAGAATGATGTAAACAAGAAAATCAATCAATTAATTCATTGGAAAAAAGACAATGGATTATAGATAATTGAATAAGGCGACTCCTCCCTTGTATGCTCCTGTTCCAGATACTGTCACCTTAATAGAAAGGATTCAGAAACATGATGTGACTTGGTATACAGTGATTGATTTGCCAATGTCTTCTTCACCATCCCAAGAGACTCTAAACAGTGAGACCAGTTTGCTTTCACTTGGTAGGCCAGACAATATACTTTCACCCACTTGCCATAAGGATATCTGCATGGTCCCACTATTTGTCATAGGATTGTGGCTGAATATGTGGATGAATTAAAGCTACCTGGTATATAGCTTACCCACTACATTCATGATATTACGATACAGTGAAAAATGTAAAAGAAGTACAGAAGAGTTTGACACTTTCGATTGAACGTATGAAAAGCAAAGGGTGGGAAATTAACCCGGCAAATATTTAAGGACCAGCTCAAAATGTAAATTTTGGGGGAATACAGTAGAATAAGGGATTGCAAGAGATTCTGCCTCAAGTCCAAAAAAAGATTCAGGATTTTCCTATTCCTATCAACAAGAAAGAGGTCCAAAAGTTTAAAGGATTATTTGGATATTGGCAACATCACATTCCACACCTTGGACAGATTTTGGAACCCTTATATAAAGTTACCAGAAAGAAATATGAATTTGATTGGGGACTTGAGCAGAGTAAAGCTTTTGAGGAAGCCAAAGCTACTATACAATTGGCTCTAGATTTATGGTCTATGTAGAATGGTCCAGCAGAATTACAAGTGACTGTACAGGATGATTATGCAAACTGAAGTTTATGGCAGAAACAACAAAGCCGAAACGTACCTTTAGGATATTAGTCCAGGAAACTTCCTTCATCTGGAGTGCAATATACACCTTTTGAAAAGCAGTTATTAGCTTCGTATTGAGCTTTAGTAGAGACTGAACAATTGATTCCAGTCCATGAAGTGACATTAAGGCTTGGAATCCTGACTATGACCAGCTTCTTACAGAATTGGACGTGCTCGAGAGGCCAGCATGATTAAATGGAACTGGTATATTCAAAAATAGAGCTAAAACTGGCAAAGTGGAGTTTCTGCCCTACATGAATCTATAGCTAACCAATACTGAGGGACACGATCTATCCCCTGAACCAAGGCAACAGTTGGTGCAGTCCTTCGTAAGATGGAATGATGGATACAATAGACTAACTGAAGAAGAGAAGAAACACGCATGGTTTACTGATGGGACAGCAAAATATTTGGGCCAAAAAAGACATTGCAAAGCAATAGCCTATCACCCATGTACTAGAAGGATTTTGGAAAGTACTAGAATAGGTGGAAGTAATCAATATGCTGAACTCACAGCAGTACATCAAGCCATCCACACAGAACAAGGAGGACAGTGTCATATATTCACTGATTTGTGGGCAGTAGCTAATAGATTAGCTACATGGATGCCCATGTGGAAAAATAAAAATTGGAAAATTCATGGTAAACAAGTCTGGGGAAAAGAATTATGGGAAAATATATGGGATAGGTCTTTGGTTACTAATTTGGAAGTTTTTCATGTAGATGCTCATGTGGCCCTCACCACACCAGAACATGAGTACAATGCTCATGCTGATGGACTAACGAAGATTGCTACTAAACATATTGTCCCTACTTTGACAACAACTGATGACCCAGTATTAGCAAAATGGGTCCACCAAACAGCTGGCCGTTTAGGGGTCCAGGCCACACACCAGTGGGCACAAGATCAAGGTATTAATATCTCTCATTCACTGTTAAAATAGATAACAGAAGAATGTCATGTATGTCAATTGGAAAAGGAGAGAACTGTTCCTTGGGTAGTAACTGGGGAGATAGCAAGGGGAAAAGCCCCAGCCCAAATTTAGCAAATAGATTATATTAGTCCACTACCCCAAGAATAAGGATGCAAATTTACATGTATTTGTGTTGATACCTATTCAGGTGTACTGGTGGCTTGTCCTTATAAGAATGCAACCCAGATAAACATCTGTACAAACTCTAGATCTCATAAGTCTATATAATGGAACCCCAATGCAGATTCAAAGTGATGATGGGTCACATTTCAAAGGTAATGAAATAAAGAGATAGTGTATATTAAGCAATATAGAATGGATATATCATATTCCATATTATCTACAAGCATCTGGGTTAACTGAAAGAATGAATGGATTATTGAAAGAACAGTTAAGGAAGTTCTAATAATTCATATCAACATTGGAAAGATAATTTGTTCACTGTTTTACGTAATTTGAATAAAAGACCATTGGGAGAAAGTATGCCTTTAGCCAGAATGATGACCCCAAATCTGCAAATTAGAAAACAGCATACACAGAAGATCCCAAATATTGATTACTGGACTGTGAGGCAAGATGTTCCAGCACCATATCCAGGAACACTTGGTTCAGCAGGATATGATGTACATTGTTTAGAAGACTTTTGGTTGAACAGAAAAGAAATAAGAAACATCTCTATGGGAATATGTATGAGAATCCCTAAAAATCATTTTGGATGGATATTACCTAAATCAGGTTTAGCAGCTTGAGGTATACATATATTGGCTGGAGTAATAGATTCTAATTATCAAGGAGAAATTATTGTAATATTGCAAAATTTGGGTGAAGAACCCATACAGTTTTGTGAAAATGAAAGAATAGTTCAAGTGGTTATTATTTCTCACCACTTGTGAAAACTGACCCTGCTTTTGAAATAACTATCAGAGGAACTAAAGAATTTGGTTCTAGAATAAAATTGGGAGCTAAAGCATGGGTAAAGTAGATATCAGATGGCGTTCCAAAGGCTGCAGAGATTATAGCACATGGGAAAGACAATACCGTAGCTGTTGTTTATTCAGATGATTGTCAAATTGTACCCTCAACTCATGTATTCTAACGTGAATGAGGTTATAATAGTGAGTTCATGGATTCCAGAGGCACAGTCGACCCTATAGTTGTTTCTTTTTGGCTTTTTGTTAAATTTGTTTGCAGGTTTCTGTATTGGTATTCTCCACCTGCAGATGCCTGATTGCTTAAGCCAGATGTCGCCCCCTGTCCATGACTGTGACGGACATCAAGTGAGCTCCAGATGCCAGCTAAAGACCTGACCTTTTGAATGAGACTTTCTGGACCTGGCATTGACCAAGCTCCAGATGACAGCTAAAGAACTGAACTCTCGAATGGGACCTCTTAGGGCAGGGACAGCTCTATGTCCAATGTCAGCTTGAAGTAGCTTTGGAGAAGAGACCTTTGCCTTTTATCCCAAGATCTTGAGCCCCATTTTTTCGAGGGGGAAGGATGGAGTGCTTGTGCCCAAGTCCCCACCCTAAGCTATTGTTTTATGTGCAAAGTTTTTCTATTACCCCTGTTATATTGTTGCAAAGTTCTGTTGACACCAGTTTTTCCACCAGTTATCCCTAATGTCTCATTTATTGTTATTTTTGCTTATAAATAAGGGACATGAAAGATCTTGGGGCTGAATGTCATGGGAATGGGGATTTGAAGATCTTCCCTGTCCCTTAATAGACCTGGGGGGAATTTGAAGACTTCCTGTTCTTTGAAAGTAAACTCTGCCCCCCTAATAGGCTGAATGTAGTCACATGGAGCCTGTGGTTCCAGGAGTTTGCTGAAAGGAAGCAGAGCCCACAAGAAGCTGGTGGTCAGAGCTAGCAAGAGGGTGGGGGAAAGAGGACACTCAGGCAAGGAGATAGAGAGATTTGTGAGTAAATATTGATCTTTTATTGGTTTGTTGAAAGGCTGAAGGATGTTGTAGCTCTCGGTGTTGTTATGGCTTCTTAATGTCTTTGGTACCATGATAGAATCAGCTTACTGTTTTGTGATTGGATTTTCTGGTGTCTAAATAAATGCTTTAGTTCTATCCTCTATGTGGAAAGTTTGGTTTATTTTGTGATTGAATGTCATATTTACAGTCACAGTAGTTAGCGTGATTGTGGCCACTGTAAATACTACACTGGTGCTATACCCTGCCATTCCCTGTTCTAAGGCCCCTCCTAGCTCTGACCTTCCCTGTTCTAAGGCCCCCTCAGTCCTGACATCCCTTGTTCTAAGGCCCCTCCAGCTCTGACATCCTCTGTGCTCAGGCCCCTCCAGCTCTGACGTTCTTTGTTCTAAGACCCCTCCCTGCCCTGACAGCCCCCATTCGACGGTTGTTCTTAGCTCTGACATTCCCAGTTCTAGGCTCCAACGTCCCTCGTGGCTAGCAAACCATATACATGGTCTTGTAAGCTCTTGGACATACACTGCGCATGCGGAGGGGGGGGTACCTCGCTCTGACTGCACTGCAGCAGGGAGAAAGCTATGCTACTGTGGAACCAACCATTTCAAGTTCCCGACCATTACACCCGCCTCCGTCGCTTAGCAACCGCTGTTCGACGACTCGATGCTCGATTCTTTCACGCTGTCTCTCCTCTCTTCCTTGCTACGCGCTGCTCTCCCCGGGGACCCTTCAGTGCGCACGCGCAGAAAGCGGTTGGGGGGGCGGTAGAGCACAACGGCAGTTTGGGGGGGGAACTACGGGAGGGGGTGCGGGGGAAATCTGAGAGAAGCGGAGACAGAGGAGGCGGAGGCAGAAAGGCGCCTTGGCGAGTGCGGCCCGAGGGGACGGTGGAGGTGGGGGGAGAGGCCTTGGGAGCTGGAAGCTTGGGCTCGCGGGGGGAGGGGAAGTGCCGGGTGTCCGCGGGTTGGGGGAGGGGCGGTGCTTGGTGCGCGTGCGCGCGCAGGCGGAGAGAGGATTATGGTGAAAAGATGGGGTTTCACCAGAGGTCCGCTGCCCGGGAACAAAGCGGAACTGGCGCTCGCGCTCCTCCCCTGCGCTCGTTTGCGCGTGCGCGGCGCGTGGGCTGGGCACGGGGAGGAGTCGTCGCTGCTGCGGAGCATTGGCTGTGCGCGCGCTCTCGCTGCGCATGCGCCCTCTTCGGCCCCTCCTCCGGCGGGGGGATGCGGGACCAAAGTTAGCTTGGGAAAAAAAAAGGAGAGGTGTGTCCAAGGGAGGGGCGGGGGTCGGCGGGGGCGGGGTCGGCGCCGCTCAGCCTGGCTCCCTTCCCTCTCCCTCAGGATCCGGCCCCAGGCTCCCCTGCGGAGGCTGGGGATGCATAGCCGGGGTTCCCCGGAAGGCAGAGCGCCCCATCGCTCCAGGGGCGGGAAGGCTGGAGCCCCCAGAAGGTGACGCCGAGGGTCCCGGCGCTGAGCCTTCCTCCCGCCTGCCGCGCTGACACCTGAAGCCGAGCCAATGCATCCCAGGTGAGCCTGGGACCCCGCCCCCCAGCGGGCCCTTCTGAGGGTGCGGGGGTTGGAGCGCCCTCTGTGCAGCCCCCCCGAGACGGCCGAGCTGAGTCGGGCTCCGCTCCGTGCCCTCCGCTTTCTGCCCACATCCGGCCGGCGCCCCTGGTGGGGGCCGCGACGGGGCTCCTGGGAACCCCTTTCTCGACCCCTCGCGGGGCGCTCCCTGCCTTTAATCCCTCCACCCCCTCCTCGGAGCGTGTCTTCCGTTCTCCCCAAATCCCCCTGTGGCACGTTTTCTCGTTCCCTTAGTTTTTCCCTTCACGGGACACTTTTTCAGCTGAATCGGGTTCTGTGTTTCCATCCTGCGTTCTTGTTGTCTTGTCACCAGACGGGGGAACTTTCCCGGGCCCGCCGTGCCCGCCTGGCGTTGATGCGCAGTGGCCAGGCATGGGTGGCACGGATTCAGGGCTCGTGAGGCCCCAGCTGCCCACAGTGGGCAGAGGTGGAGGCAGCAGCGACTCCAGCCCCGACTGAGCCTCGGGAAGCCGCGCCTGGACATCAGGGCCTTTGTGTCTGTGTTGTTTGTTAGATGCTTCCCAATTCCATATTAATCTGCTTATTTGCTATGTTCAACAGCTTTGATTTAGCGGATAAGAACCCTGGATTTGAGGGTAGTCAGAGCTGGGTTCAAGTTCGGTCAGTCATTGCCTAGTTGTATGTCTCTGGACAAGTTACTGAACCTTTCTGTGCATCAGTTTCCTTTCCTGGAGTCCCTTTCCACTTTGCATCTATCTTCCTATGACATAAGTAAAGGTTTGCATTGGGAAGAATTATTTTGGACAAAACCTACTGCATTCCCTGGCCTTAACTCCCCACTAGGGAACTCCCTTTGCCAGAGCAGATAGGTATCTGATATACAACACCAGAGATGTGTTATATATATACCAGGAGGTATCAGAGAAGGGACTTGAATCCAGGTCTTTTTGATTCTGAGGCTGACTCTTTCCTAGGTAACTGTTGCCTCGTCAGGGGAGGACAGAGCAAACTTTTTATTCACAAATGTGCTTATTTAAAACTATCTTTCATTTTTGCCAAGTAGGAGTGATGAATTCAGCCATTTGTGAAGAGGAAGGGACAGGTTTGAGAGCTAGCCTCCCAGGCTCTTGCACACCTGTCAGGATCAGAAGCAGCTCTTGTGGAAGGAGAAGGTAGAGGAGAGGAGAAGACAAAGAAGAGAGTATCTGAGGTCATGGTAATGCTCACCCTCTATCATGCCTTCTACCTCAGGCAGCCACTGAACAGGTATTCGGGCTGGGTTAGAATCAGGAGCTGAAAGGCAGTTGTGGACTAGATGAGAACATGAGATGAATTCCTCATTTCACAGATGAAAACACCAGGGCACTTCTATGTGTGAAGTACTCAATGCCCTTGGTTTTTAGCTGTCCAAGAAAAGTTGTCCCATTTTGGTGAGTCACTCCTAAACAGCATCTGCTGAGCCCTTCCTGCCTCCCTCAGCTCTGTTCTGAGAATGCCCAGGAGGCCACAGCCCATTTTACTTCTCTTACCATAAGGCTGGCTATCTTGGTTAGTCCACTTCTCTTTCAGGAGTGGGTTTTCATGAGGTATTGGAGCTGAGGGCTTTTACCGGATGTGATCATGCTGGCAAAGAGGCCGATGACGTATTTATGTCAGGATCCCTAATTGCATTTGAGTTCTGTTGGATTTCTTGTAGTGTTTCTGATGTTATGTCCTCCAGAAGAAGCTTGACAGTGAAAAAGTGATGTGCATGGTCTACTTTAGACTCACAGAATCTCCAGAAGGTAGGGCAGCCTTACCTTTTAAAAAATGTTATTTTTTGCCTGGAGAGAGTTTTGTATCCTAGCCTGGGATACGTTGGAGCATGGGAGCTGTCCTACCAACGCAGCATGATGATGCCATCATTGCTGTAGCACCTACTATGCACCAGACACTGAGTCTTATGCTAAGCTCAAAGGGTGATGATACAGAGATGATGAGCGCATGGGCTCTGGTCTCACAGAACCTGTAATCTAAGAATGGGGCTGCATTACGTACGTGAAAAAAGAATATAAAATGGAATTTAATCAGGAGCCTATTTGAGATCCTCAGAATAGAAAAAAATAATTTCTGACCAGGTTATAGGGAGGAGGTAGCATTTGAGCTCAGTTTGGAAGGCTCAATGAGATTTTAGAAGGCAGAAATGGGATAGGGAAAGGCATGATCTGGTCTGGAAATAAGTGGTATGAAGGGGATGGGGAAAATATGGGACAGGTAGTGCGGTGTTCAGTTTTACTGAAGTGTGTGTTACATAGTGGGGAATGGTTAGTGCAGCATGAGAGAAAACTGCAGAGACATGATGGCCGCAGATGGTGGAGTCCTTTGAACACCACATTAAGTAGGAGGTGGTTGGAAGCCATTGGAGGTTTTAATGTAGAGGAGTGGTCCCTAAGATGTGTTCTTGAGGAGGATTCATCTTGCCTCAGGGCTAGATTCCATAGGGAAGGCAAAGGAGACCAGATCTGAGGTTCTTGAAGTCTTCTCAGTGAGGAATAGATGGCACTTGGACTAGGACAGTGACCTGAGAATGGAAATGGAAGGAGGGAAGTCAGTCTGTTTTGGACATAGGATAGATAGGATTGGTACCTGGTAGTATGGGGAAGATAAGAGAAAGGGAAGAACCAGAGGTAAGGTGAAGATGGGTGTGTCTGGTTCAGTGGTAGATCTGGATCTTAATATTAGGAGATCAGGAGTTGTGTGTTGGAAGGCAGGAGGTGGGGGAGGACAAATATGTTATTGTCCATGTCAGGTTTGAAGTTGTTTTGGATAGGATATTCAGGATTAACTGCCCAGTAGGTATTGGGAAGTGTAGATCTCAGGAAGCACTGGACTTTGCTGCCTTTACATTATGAGGGATAGTGTTTGCACTGATTTATACACAGTTTGTTGCCTGGTCTAAGGGTACACATTGATTTTTTTTTTTTTTGGCCTTTTTTTTTTTAGAGGGCAGTTGGGGTTAAGTGACTTGCCCAAGATCACATGGCTAGATTGTGTGTTAAGTGTCTGAGGCTGGATTTGAACTCAGGTCCTCCTGACTCCAGGGCCGGTGCTCTATTCACTGCATCACCTAGCTGCCCTGTACACACTGATTTTTAAAAATATATTTTTATTTTTTTCTCATGGAAATAAAATTTTTAAACTTTTTTTAAAAATTCTGAGTTCTAAATTCCCTCCCCCCACTCTCCTCTCCTTGAGAAGGCAAGGAATTTTATAAGGATTATACATACATAGTCATGCAAAAACATTTCCAATATTAGCCATGTTACAAAAGAGGACAAAGACAAAAAAAAACCCCAGATAATAAAGAAAATAAAAAAGCATGCTTGAGTTTGCATTCAGATTCCCATCAGTTCTTTCTCTTAGGGTGGACAGCATTTTTCATCATGAGTCCTTCAGAATTGTCTTGGATCATTGTATTGCTGAGAAGAGCTAAGTCATTCATTGCTTATCAGTGCGCAGTATTGCTCTGACCTTGTGCAGTGCTCTCCTGGTTCTGCTCATTTCCTTTTGTATCAGTTCATCAATCTTTCCAGGTTTTTCTGCAAGCCTCCTGCTCGTCATTTATTGTAGCGCAGTAGTACTCCGTCACAATCATATACTATTGAATATATTGTATATATACACTCCGTCACAATCATATACCATTCCCCAGTTGATGGACATCCTCTCAATTTCCAGTTCTTCACCACCACAGAAGGAGCAACTAGACATATTCTTGTACATCCAGGTCCTTTTCCTTTGATCTCTTTGGGATACAGACCTAGTAGTCTGTCAAAGGGCAGCCCTAAGGACACACATTTCTGACTGGGTGAAGTTTGTGACTTTGGAATGCTATGAAATTAACTGACCTATGAATATTTAAATAGTCTCCCTACCACAGTCTGATTACAGCACTCTTCTTTGGCGGCCCCAGGTGTTGTGAGATGTGTAAAGGGGAAAAGTTCATGTGCCTTAAGAGATAGTGTGTTTACATTGTTTGGGCCTGTTGATTTCTAGAGCAAAATCGTCTTCGGGGTTACCTTTCACTCTTGGGCACCAGGTTTGTTGTGTGCTTGGATAAGAAGGCAGGATCATCGTGGCTGCCAGTGGCTCAGAGGATCCCTTGAGCTAGTGCTGCTTCTCTCAGTATCTGCTGCCTGGTCTCTTTGGTGTGATGCTGATGAGATATTAGAGGTTAGTTTCTGATCTGAACTGATACATTGTTGATGCTAACCTTTTATTTTTTCATCCACACCTGCACCACTGTTAATGCCAGTGACATGACTATGAGGAGTGTATGGGCTAGATTGTCTAGGGTATCTGAGGTCTCTCCCAGAAACATTTGAAATGTTATGATGTTAGAGGGAAGGGCACAGCATTTTTGTCTTCAGCTAAGTTACAGTGATGAGGACATAATAGTGCCAGACATAAAAGGCCTGAAAGTGTTGCTGACATTCCCTCCCTAGAGTCTCATGACAGCCCTGATAGGCAGCCATGACAGTTACTACTGTCACGCCTCCATTTTACAGATGAAAGAGCTGAGACCCCCGGAAGGGCAGTGACCCTCCCGTGGGTCTGGAAGACAGAAACCCAGATCTTTCTTTTAGGCTCTGAGTTCAGTACTCTCTCCTGCTTAATCCAGATTCACTGCAAAGCCCAATAACTTCTCAATAACTTGAAGGTTCACTGTTTCCTGTGTGATGTTGTTCCACCCTCAATGGGAAAAGCACTGATGCAGACCTTGCATGCTGGTTTATAAACAAGGAGGCTTGGCATTTTGGTTGTTTATTTTTGTTTTAAACCATCTTAAGGATTCAGTGGTTTGGCTGAATGCAAAGGCCATTTTCAGAAAGCAGTGGGTACTATCAGTGAAAAGCTGTGAATGATGTTTTTCTCCTTGTCAGGGTGGGCAGCCTGTGGGCATAGCACTTGTAAGATGCTCCAACAGAGGACTCCCCATTCCCTGGGCATCAGTGTGTTAGTTGACAAACTGTTTGTGCTCTTTCCTAGAATGAATGAGATGAACCTGAGTCCTGTGGGGATGGAGCAGCTCGCTTCATCCTCGGTAAGCAATGCCTTGCCAGTCTCAGGAAGTCACCTCGGTCTGGCAGCCTCCCCTACCCACAATGCCATCCCTGCCCCAGGTGAGTGGTGCAGCTCTGCCAGAGGAGCAGCTTGTCTGTCCTGACATGTAACTGCTCTCCATCAGGTTCTGGGTGACTCTCTGAACCTGCAGGGGGGTGGGGTGTGGGGGGTGGCAAACATACCAGCATTACACCCTAATAGCCAGGGATCATGGGTATGCTTCCAGGAGGTGGGGCAAGGGTGAGACAGTTCATTCTGCCCAGGACAGTGACTTTCTGGCTGCAATCCTGGGATTGGTGTCATTGGGAGGGAAGGATGGGCTCCCAGCAGCTTTGGCCAGCACTGGCAGGGAGAGCTACCCTCCACCTCCTGAAGTCAACCCTTCTTTGTCCTTTTTAGTTCCAGGCTCTTGACTTCGGATGTGGGTAAGCAGATCTAGTAACTGGCAGATAGAAATTTAATTTTAAAAAAAAATCTGCCTAATTAGATAATGAAGAACTTATGGTCTTAAGTTCTCTCATTTCTTAGATTTTGAAGGCGTAATTTACCAACCCCCGTTCTCCCCTGGATACACCTCTTCTCTTTTTTCTTAGACACATCATATCAGTTACAGGGTCATCGATTTAGAACCTAGTCTAGCTCTCCTTTCACAGATGAGAAGTTGTGGTCTCCAGCAAGGTGAAGTGCTTTGCTCAAGAGTCTCATAGGATTTGAGCCAGGATTTGAACCCACATCCTATGACTGCATTCTTTTGGCAATGCCATACTGGCTCCCTTTGACCTCTTTGTTCTCTGCAGAATCTCATGGTGTCATAGAACATTGGGACCCCAAGAAACCTTGATGTCCTCTAGGGCATCTAGGCAGTCTGAGCCATCCTCTGACTTCTGTCTTCCTGGCCCTGCCAGTCTGTTTTTACCTCCACAACAGTTTGCATCTCCATTCCTTCCTTCCCACCTAGGCCACCCCCACCCTCATTCTTGCCCAAATCAGCCTCTCCCAAAATAACAGCTACTTACAAAATAATTATCCTCTTTGGGCTTCACAACAGTTACCTCCATTTTAGAAACTGAGCCTTAGGTTTACTGGCTAGATTTCTTTCTCAAAGACCAAGGCTTAAACCCAGTTCACTTAGGTTCTTAAGACTGGATAAATTGAATCAAAAGTTGTATGGAAAGGAGGGATGAGTAATAGATTCACTGTTCTTAGAATTTGGTTTCATTTCTGTCTTGTTCAGTTCATCCAGTATTTAGTGCTTATGAATATGAAGGACATATAAAAACAAGAATAAAATAGCTCCTGCTCTCAAAAACAAAAGTTCTGTTTTGTGGAAGAGAAAGGAGGTTTAGAGGGTATCACTTGGCTGTTCTTTGGCCAGAGCTGCCCCCCTCTGTATTATCTGTGACAGGAAGAGAACAAGGGCCCTCCAACCTGGAGGAGCTGCCTCTGCTGTGCCTGATGGCAGTACCCTGATGAAGGTCCTGGGCGCTAGAGATTTGTGTAACTCCCTCCACTTCCTCAAAAACTTTGTTGTCAAACAGCCTCTCTGAGAATGAGTTGAACATAGTTCACATCAGGCAAAGCGTCTTCTTTTGGGGGGGGGGGTTGGGTTTTTTTTTGTTGTTGTTGTTTTGTTTTTTGCTTTTTGGAGGGCAGTTGGGGTTAAGTGACTTGCCCAAGGTCACACGGCTAGTTTTTTGTGTTAAGTGTCTGAGGCCGGATTTGAACTTAGGTACTCCTGACTCCAGGGCCGGTGCTCTATTCACTGCGCCACCTAGTGGCCCCCTAAGCGTCTTTTCATTGCTGTTTGTGCCACAGAGATAAGGCAGGGATTGCTGAGGGCAGGCACTCTGCTCCTTTAGCTTCCAGGTGCTCCCCTGGCATGTTCATGGTCAGTGATGTGACCCTTGTGCAGCTCACTCCCACCCTTAAGCCTCCAGCTCCGATATTCTATTCCAAAACAGTCTTTGATTGAACAAGCTGTGCTGTGTCTAAGGTGCTATCTTTGTGCCCAAATGGGAAAATATACTCACTGTCTAAGAAGATCCAGGTTCAAATCCTACTTCTTATAGTCACCTGTGAGACCATGGGGCAAGTCACATCTCTTCCTGGGCCTTGGGTTCCTGTGGTGGAATGAGGGGGTTTGGATTATGTGGATTATTATTGGTTTTAGTTTAAGATTTTTAATCCCATTGTGTGGATATTCACTATTTGCTTGTACCTGAATCATCCTTGACTAATTAGCTTATTGGCAATTAAAATCATTAGGATCATTTTGACTTTTACTGGTTCTTGTATAACAGCATTAAAATCTAAAAAATGTGATACTAGGCCCTGAAGTGAGGCTGGAGTTTGGGACATGCTTGATTTCATTGTAGCCCTCTTCATGGGAACCGCTCTGAAGAGGAAAGATCAGGCATTTTTCAAAGCAAAACCCTAAGTGGGAGTTATTTATTAACTTATGTCTGAAGAGGAATCCTCTCTTTCAGCTGATGGTGAGAGCTGGCCTCCAAGGAAGGATGGCCTGGGTTTAAGTCCCTCCTGGGGATACATGCAGGCTCAGTGACCCTGGACAAGTCATGTCACTCCTTACTATCCTGAGGCATTCTCTTGAGACTCTAAAATGGAGAGAAGGCACTGCCCTGCTTTAGGAGAGGGTGTTCCCAACAAGTCCAATCAGTGTCCCTATTTTTTAAAATATATTTTATTAGTGCCTGTGGTCTCTATATCCCAGTTGTTCCCCTGGTCCTCCAGATTGAACCTTACCTTATTTGACAAGAGAAAAATGGTTGTGTCAAAGCATCAAGTAAAAGACCTGACCTGATCACATCTAGAGGGTTCTGTCCCAGGAGTCCCCACCTCTGTCTTAGGTGGGAGGAAATAGGTTTTGTTATCTTTTCTCTAGGTAAGTGGGATTTTTATTGATGGAAAGAAAGTTCAGATATTTTAACCAGTGTTTTCCTAGAAGATATTTGGGAGTTTTAATTTGCTTATTAAGGAAACTTTTGTTTTTTCCTTTTTTTTCTATAGGCCTACCAGTTGCAATTCCAAACCTTGGTCCCTCCTTAAGCTCTCTGCCTTCTGCTTTGTCTCTGATGCTTCCAATGGGTATTGGCGATCGGGGGGTGATGTGTGGGATACCGGAGAGGAACTATCCTCTCCCACCTCCGCCATACCCACATCTGGAGAGCAGCTACTTCAGGCATATTCTACCTGGTAAGTCTGTGACTGGGCAGCAGGCTCTCTCAGGCAGGGGAAACCTTTGTCTCTCTGTCTCAGAAAGGCTTCTTTTTGCTTATGGAACCACCTCTAACACCTTTGTTTTATTCAGGGCCTTTCTTTTACAACAAGGGGCTCAGAGACCTGCCTTCCAGGAACCTGTTTTTTTTTTGTTGTTGTTGTTGTTGCTCTTTTTTTGGAGAGGGGAAGGCAGGGCAATTTTGGTTAAGTGACTTGCCCAAGGTCACATAGCTAGTAAGTGTTAAGTGTCTGAGGCTAGATTTGAACTCAAGTCCTCCTGACTCCAGGGCCGATGCTCTATTCATGGCATTACCTAGCTGCCCCACCAGGAACCTGTTTAAAAAAAAAATTTCAATCACTATATTTCAGTACAATTGTTTTTCTTTGTGATGCTGTGTATCTTATTTAATGCATTTAAAAACCTGATGCTGAGAAGGGAGTGGCCTGTAGGCTTCACCAGACTGACTATCCAAAGTGCCCAGGACATGTCAGTGGTGAAGAATTCCTGGTTTCAGTCAAAGACCATGCACCTTCAAGTGTGTCGCCGTATGCTTTTGTCCAAGTACAGGTCTGAGGTTCCTGGCAGCAGTTTGGGGGAGCAGTCCCCTGCTGAGCTGCTCCTACTCCAGTGCTGGCTTTAGCTGGTCCTATAATTTGTAAATCTGCCAAATTCCCAGCCTACTTTGGGATGGGGAAGCTTTCAGGGAGGCTGAGGGAGGCCTGGCTGCTTGTGATTTTCAAAATGTCCTTCTCTGGGTCTTCCTCATTTCCATTGGTCAGCCAGCAAGCATCTGCTAAACACTTAGTCTATGTGAAACCCTGTACTGGAAGCGGGTCTGCTGCTCGAGTGTCTCTCCCTTCAGAGCAAAGTCTTTCATCTCAGCCGAGCATAGGAGTTGTAAAAATAAAAAAAATACAACAGGGCCAGCTGGAGGTCAAGGTGCTTAGGTCATTTTTATTCTACATTAATTCTCCCTTCTCAGCAGAGGGTCTCACAGGAACAGACTCCTGTTTATATTTACATTAATCCTTGAAAAACAAGCTTATTTTTATTTGCTGGAAAAAAACATCTAGACAGTCTGTAGGAAAAATTCTAGCCTGCGTACAGTTTTAAGTACAGTCACTGCTCAGATGCTCTTTGAAGACCTTTCGTGTACCTGGATCCCACTGGGTCCCTCATTTCCTTTCTCTTTCCTTCATCAGGCATCTTATCTTATTTGGCTGACAGACCTCCTCCTCAGTACATCCACCCCAACTCCATCAGTGTGGACAACAACCCCGCACTGGCCGTCTCCAATAATCCTGCAGCACTAGACCCATATCAGCCTGGAGGCAGTGTTGGCTTGGAGCCAGGCATCGTCCCTATGGATTCCCGTGCAGTCAGTGCCCACGGGGCCCAAAGTCTCCATCCTGGGGATGGCCATGAGGTGGCGCTGGACACCGCCATCACCATGGAGAGCGTCTCTAGGGTGACCAGCCCCATCTCCACAGATGGCATGGCGGCTGAGGAGCTGACGATGGAGGGTGTTGCAGGCGAGCACTCACAGATGCCAAATGGTTCCAGAAGCCATGAACCTTTATCTGTGGACTCAGTTGGTAACAATTTGGCAGCAGACACTGTGGGACATGGCGGTGTGATCCCTCTTCATGGGAATGGCCTGGAGCTCCCTGTGGTCATGGAGACTGATCACATAGCAGGACGAGTCAGCGGGATGCCTGACAGCACCCTAAGTGACTCCATCCACACCGTGGCCATGAGCACCAACTCTGTAAGCGTGGCCCTCTCTACCTCACACAGCCTTGCCTCCCTGGAGTCTGTTTCCCTGCATGAAGTGGGCCTCAGCCTCGAACCCGTGGCTGTGTCCTCCATCACCCCAGAGGTCGCTATGGGATCAGGCCATGTAGATGTGACTTCAGACAACCTCTCCTTTGTGCCGCCATCCCTGCAGATGGAAGACTCCAACTCCAACAAAGAGAACATGGCGACCTTGTTTACCATCTGTGAGTGCCCATTGGGAATGGGGGTAACAGTGGTGTCAGCACACCCACCATGTTTAGCAAACAGCTCAGCTTGGAGGTGGAGGAACATGAAACATGTCGAGAAATCAGAATGTGTTCTTGAATTCAGACTGGCTTTTGTGTTAAAGTAATGCCCCTCACGTCCTTTTCAAAGTGGCTTAGAAATCACTTCACATGTTTCATTTATCCTAAGAATTTCTTCCTAAAGTAAGGATGTAAAATGGCAGTCTGCTCTTTTTACACAGAAGCCAAGACCTAGGAGAGTTTCATATAAATTCAGAAGTACATCTCAGGGCCCACAGCCCCTGTGTGAGGTCACATTGCTTTTTAGCGCAAAATAATCAAAGTTGTTTGTACTATAAAGCTTTAGTGAGGAGAAATGTATGCTTGAGAATGCTGTTAATGGAATCACGTTCAGAAGAATGCAGGCTTTCTCCTTCTGGAGCCTTCAGAGGGGACCATGGTGTCCCCATTCAGTGGACCTGTCCCTGAGGAGCCAGCCAGGGAACACCAGGAACATGATTAAGAGAAGGAAAAGGATCAAGGAAAAGCCATTACTTTGATGCCAAAACTCCTAGGAAAAGTCTGGTGCAGGAGGGGGGAACCCTATGGCCTTGAGGCTACATGTGGTTTCTGGATCCTTAAGTACAGCCTTTTGACTTGTCAGGCCGTAGGGCCCTTCTCCCCCCTCTCCACCACCCCACCCCAGTCTAATGGCTGCTTGGTATGGGCTGGGGGGATGGGGAGCGGTATATTTTTAAGTTGAGAGTAGCTGAGGCCCATGAGAGTATCACATACAGGCTTGTTCTTAATGTAAGAGCAGAAAGGACACCATCCATTTACTTACACAAAGCTTGCTTGGTCTTTTCTAAGTAGGCAGGCTCAGCCTCAGGCCAGAAAATATATATTTTTTTCTTTGTAATAAATTTTATTTGTTTCTTGTTTACATCATTCATTTTCATGAGATTTTTGAATTACAAATTTTTTCCCCATCTTTACCCTACCCCAACCCCAAAACAGCGATCTCACTGTAGAGCCCCTTCCCTGGTCTGCTCTCTAACTTTCTAGTAGGGCAGGGAGGGTCTTCCTACCCCAGCCCCTGTATATCTTAATTCCTAGTTGCAGGTATGGCAGAGCTTTAAATTCTAGATTCTTTCAATTCCTCCCTTGTCACCCACTCCCGCTGGAAGGACAACCAATTCAATACAGGCTGTGTAGGTGTGATTATACAGGACATCTTCATAGTGGACATATTGTGACAGTGATCATATGTCCCTCCTTCCTATCCCTCCCCCCCTTGTTCTGTTCTCTGCCCTGTCCCTTTATTGAAGTGTGAGCATCCAGC
>CM053597.1:236964817-236983676 GCA_028646575.1 Pseudocheirus occidentalis | reverse complement strand
TCTAATCCTGGATTAGTAGATGTGAAGATTGCTCAAGGTGCTTTAGATCTTCTCTGAAGTAGACTCACACTGTGGCTGTGGTGCTGTGGTTTAGGAAGCTCAGCTCCTCCTGACTGCCCTGGAGCCTGGCCGCGTGGCAGTTTCAGGCTGGGCTGGTCTTGGCTCCCGGCCTGCAGGCCTGTGTGATGAGCCCCTCCTGCCGAGTTGCCTTTATCTAATCCCTATTTTTCACACCTTGGTAGATGTGGAGTTGCTGGAGGCTGTAGATCTTCTTTCTTGTAGACTGGCTGCGGCTGGGCTCGGCTCCTCCCAACCGCCCTGGAACCTGGCTGTGTTTTGATTTCAGGCTGGGCTGGCCTCGGCTTGCGTCCTGCCACGATGATCCCCTGCTGCCAAGCTGCCTTCCGTGAGAGATGTGTTTTCTGTATTTTTGTGAGTTTGAGAGACCTAGAATTTGTCCAGAGTCATATTTTATGGGTGTTTAGGGTGGTTGTGTGGTAGCTGCGGGAACTTGCTGCTTCTACTCTGCCATCTTGGCTCAGCCCTCCCCCCACCGAAAATATTTTTAAATTCTAGAATCAGAATCCTGTTTGAGAAGAGGGCTTGGATTCCATGATTTCAGTGCCATTGATCCCCATAGGACCATAGACTGTTGGAAGGGACCTTAGAGGCCACTGAGGCCACATGGTCTGAGGGAAGAGGCCCTCCATTTTATGGATAACAGGCAAGCAGAGGTGAAGTGACTTGCTCAGGGTCACCCCCTTAGTGAGGGTCTGAAGTAGGATGTGAACTCAGGACTCCCTGATTCCAAGTTATAGGGAGAAACAGCTAAGTTGGAATGTAAAGAAGTAGGTGCATAGAAGGACCCTCCCTGGCAAATGAGGTAGCTTGAGAAAGACCAGAGAGGGGTGGCTAGGTGGCGCAGGGAATAGAGCACTGGCCCTGGAGTTAGAAGGACCTGAGTTCAAATCCACAAAAACTAGCCGTGTGACCTTGGGCAAGTCACTTAACTCCAATTGCCCTAAAAAAAAACAAACCAAAAACTGAAAATGACCAGAGAAGCCCTGGCTGCTTTCATGTAGTGCAAGGGGGTGGGGAAAATAAACATTTATAGAGTGCCTTTTGGGTGCCAGACAGTGGGCTAAGCACTTTGCATTCATTTTCTCATTTGATCCTCACAACAACCCTGGAAGGAAGGGGCTGTAGTTATCCCCATTTTAAACTGAGGTGGGCAGAGTCAAAGTAAATTTGCCAGGATCCCACAATGACTAAGTGTCTGAAACTGGATTTGAACTTAGGTCTTTCTGACTCCAGGTCCAGTGCTTTGAGCACTATGGTACCACCAGCTAGATAGAATTCTGAATTTGAAGTCAGAAAGACCCAAGTTCAATTGCTGCCTTTGACATTTAGGCTTTATGGCCCTAGGGAAATCACTTTACTTCTTTGCCTCAGTTTTCTCATCTGTGAAATTGGGGTAATCTTAGCACCTACTTCCCATGTGAGGATAACATTAGTAAAATAGCATTTTATTATTATAATAAAATATAATAATAACTTGTTATATACAGCTAGGTCCTGATTAGTGTGACTAATGAATCCATGCGTATTTCACTGAACTGGAAATAGTCATCATATATTATAAAATTATAACTTCAGATGGTGTGAAGTCAAATAGATGCTACTTTCAGGAGACACCTCAGCTAATTGGGACCTGGCTGTGAGTAGTTCGTGAACTGTAAATCCCTATAGAAACACTGGCTATTATGATGAAGATTATCACCACCTGAAACATTGGGTCACAGAGTTTTAACCTTAAGTCCATTGAGAGAACCTGGTTCCTACTTTGTTGATAGTTGAACAAAGGATAAATATGCCCTGTAGACACTGAGTCAGTCATGCCAACATGGGTTGGCCTTGCCAACCAATTCCAGGAAGATTGTGCAGTGTCAAGGTCCAGAGGATGTATCCAGTGGCACATTTGAAGAAAGTGAGAAGTGACAGGATTAGGAAAGCTGCCCTGGAGGAAAGACTCCTGGGTGGGTCTTAGGTAAGGGATTGCAATCTGCAGGTTAGGATGAAGGACATATAGCCTGATGATGGGGGTGATATACATCAGTGCAGGGGTGTAGTATGACATAAGCACAGCCAGGTGGTAGAGAGCCTTGAATGATGGCATAGATGAGCTTGCACTTTATTGAGTAAGGAGGACAGACCCACTAAAGGGGTTATGGGAAGGTAATCCCAATTCATATATTCAGTCACATATTTGATTAACAACATAGGAGGAAAGGATGAGCATTTATTAAAATCCGCGCCCCCACCATCTAGCTACCTGCATGAAGCCAAATTTTCTTCATATGTTTCATCCACAATGTATTGTGACAGATGGTATGCAGAAACAGATAAGAGAATCCAACTGTCTTCTATCAAGCTATATGTTAAAGAGATTTGCAGAAGAATGTAAAACATGACCATCTTCTGATGAATTTTTATTTTGGAAAATAGTTACTTTTTATAAAAATACGTTATTTAAGTTAACATGTAATGGGTATATTATTATCATCATTATTATTTTTGGAGGCATTTGGGATTAAATGACTTATCCAGGGTCACAAGCTAGTAAATGTCTGAGGCTGGATTTGAACTCAGGTCCCCATGATTCCAAGATTGGTACTCTATCCACTGTGCCACCTAACTGTCCCTTATCATCATCATCATCATTATTTTAAAGGAATGAATATTTTAAAAGTTTATCTGTTTTGATTTCTAACATGGTAACTGTTGATATAACCTATGTTTAAAAAAAATCCTCTGGATCCTCAGTTTCTATCTTTATTTATTTGAACATTCTAAGAATGTTTTTACTATATTTTTTCTTAAATGCTTTTTTACATAAAAAAAATTTTTAACATTTCTTTTAAAAATGACTTTTGACTTCCAAAATCCCTTCTTTGCTCTCCTTCCTTCCCCCTTCCCGAGAAGGCCAACACTTTGATATAGATTATTCATTTGCAGTCATGCAAAACATATTTCCATATTAGCCATGTTACAAAAGATAGCACATACCAAAAAATACTAATTAAAATAAAGTTTTAAAAGCATGCTTTCATTTGCATTCAGACTCCATTGGTTCTTTCTCTAGAGGTAGATAGCATTTTCATCAAGTCCTTTTAGAATTGTCTTAGATCGTTGTATTGCTGAGAACAGCTAAATCATTCACAGTTGAACATTGTACAATATTGCTGTTACTGTGTATAGTGTTCTCCTGGTTCTACTTAATCCACTTTGTATCAGTTTGTATAAGTCTTCTCAAGTTTTTACTTGACCAACAGTGCATTAGTGGCCCAGTTTTTCCATATCCCGTCCAACCTCTGTTGTCATCCTTTTCTGTCATATTAGCCAATTTGATAGGTACTTCAGAGTTGTTTTAATTTGCATTTCTCTAAACAATAATGATTTCGAGCACTTCTTCACATCCCTGTAGATAGCTTTTATTTCTTCTGAAAACTGCCTGGTTCAGTCCTTTATTTATCAGTTGGGGGAATGACTCATATTCTTGTAAAATTGACTTAGTTCTCTATACATTTGAGAAATGAAACCTTTGCAGAGAAAGTTACTGTAAAAAAAATATTTCCTGGTTTCCTGCTTTCCTTCTAATTTTGGCTGCATTGGTTTTGTTTGTGCAAGCACTTTTTAATTTAATGTGTTCAGAATTATCCATCTTACATCTCATCATCCTTTCTCTTGTTTTTGGTCATAAATTCTTCTCTTATCCATAGATATGACAGGTAAAGTATTCTGTGCTCCCCTAATTTGTTTACAATTTCATCCTGTATTTCTATATCATGTACCTATTTTGACTGTATATTGATATATGGTGTAAGATGTTAATCTGTACCTAGTTTTTGCCAAACTGCTGTCCAGTTTTCCTAGCTATTTTAGTCAGATAGTGAATTCTTTTCCTGAGAGCTTAGATGTTTGGGTTTATCAAATATTAGATTACAGTTTGTCATTTACCACTGTATCTTGTGTACCTAATCCACTAATTCTTAGCCAGTACCAGACTGTTTTGATGATTATCACTTTGTAATACAGTTTGAGAGCTGGTATGGCTAGACCATCTTCTTTTTCATTTTTTTTTCATTGATTCCCTTGATATTCCCGACCTTTTGTTCTTCCAGATGAATTTTGTTACCACCTTTTCTAAAGTAATTTACAAAGTAATATTTTTGGCAGTTAGATTGGTATGGCACTGAATAAATAAATTAATTTGGGATCCCCAATTTTTAACAATGTAAAGAGATCCCAAGACGGAAAAGTTTGAGAATTATTAGCCTCAACATTGAATAAGGGACTTGTCTGTTGAATTAGAAGGAAATTTAAGATCTTGTTAGGTCCTAGAGAAGAATATGCTACAGTTGCATGGATTGGGGGTATAAAATCTTGATTATAGTAATTCTGACATGACCCGTGTTTGTATTTAGCTCAGATTTTATAAAAGTAAATAAAACGCAGGCCCAAGTCTCACTTAGTTCCAGGATCCATTTGGGTTTTGTTAAAATTATCTTGTCTTTTCTGTCTCCAGGGTGCACACTTTGTGACCGAGCCTACCCCTCAGATTGCCCTGACCATGGACCTGTGACCTTTGTTCCAGACAGCCCAATAGAGAGCCGAGCCAGGCTGTCTCTCCCAAAGCAGCTCATCCTCCGCCAGTCTCTCATGGTGGCAGATGTGGGTAAGAGCCATAAAACCCACAGCATGCCACCTGCCTGTCTCCTCCCTTGCTGCTGCTGAGTTGTAAGGATGGGAGCTGCAGGGAGATTACAGGAGCCAAGAGGAATATTTATGGGATTTAGGGATGGTGGGAGTAGCTGTTAAGTGTAAATCAGATCTAAGTCATTATGAGAAAACTCACTTTCTCAGAGAACCATCTTATAAATTGGTAGGAAAGAACTCTGCCCTGTCTGGGTCTTATTGATTCCCTACTGAAAGGTCAGAAGCAAGTTTGTCCTTCAGGCTGAGCATTCATTAGCAACATGGAAATGACACCATAAATATCCTTGATCACAGGGAGTGTTTTGTAGATCAAATAAGTTATTGGAGTAGTGCCTTGACTGCCAGAGAACAGCTGGCTAGAATACATTCACCCCAATTTCACTTAAATCAAGGAGTACAAGAAGTATATGTATCAGTATATTGGGTTCTGAAATCATCAGCAGCCACTTTTCAAGTTCCTGATAAACTTTCTAGAAAATAACTGACAAACCTAAATTATCCACCCAAGGTGTTGGAAGCTTTCCTTTTTTTTTTTTTTTAACAGTAATTAAGAGCAGAGGCATTTATAGTATGACATCCTTAGGTTTTTTTTCTGAACATTTTGAAGAACAGTCAAGTTTCTTGACTCCCAGATTCTAGAAATCAGTGATGTCTGATATCTCTTAAATCCCTTGTGAGATCTACTTCATCTTTGTATCACATTTTCCCTATTTGTCAAGAGGTACTAACAAGGCTTAAATGCTCTGAAGCTCCCCACTGATGAGACTCCGTACATGTGCCTAGCCCTTCTCTTTCCCTGTAACTTTGGGACCAGCTTTAGACCTGCGGTTGTTGGATTCTTCCTGCTGATAGGTGTATGGACTGGAGAAACCATTCCTGTGCGGACCTGCTTTGGGCCATTGATTGGCCAACAGAGCCACTCAATGGAAGTAGCAGATTGGACGGACAAAGCATCTAATCATATCTGGAAGGTTGGTATCTAGGAGTTTTCTGTTGCTTTTAAAAATGCAATTATTTGCACCCAGCTTCCTTATGGCAGCTAGGTGGTGCCGTAAGAGCACTAGGCCTGGAGTCAGAAGACTCATTTTCCTGAGTTTAAATCTGGCCTTGACATTTACTAACTGTGACCCTGGGCAAGTTACTTCACCGTGTTTGCCTTAGTTTCCTCATCTGTAAAATGAGCTGGAGAAGGAAACGACAAATCACTGCAGTAGCTCTGCCAAGAAAACCCCAAATGGGGTCACAGAAAGTCAGACATGACTGAGCACAACCCTTCCTGGAAGAGGTGGGTGACTGACTACGGAGCCTCGCGTCTACACGCAGGCTCAGCTGATTTCTTGTCTGCTTTAGCCAAATTGCTTTTCTCCCTGTCTCACTTATTTTGTGTTACAAGGGATGCCTCTATGAGTAGGGAAGAGGGAACTACTTGGAAATGAAGGGAGTGTAAAAACAAGAGATAATCCATAAAAATTAAGACTTGTTTAAAAAAAAATTTTGTTAAGGCCATTTTATTAAAAGTGGAAGGAAAGTGAAGTAGCTGAAATGGCTCTGTTTATATAGTTCTCCTATGTAGAACGTTGGGTTGGGTATTCTCTTTGTTCCTGGGCCCTTGCAGCTGAGTGAGTATTGAAAAGTGAAACCTAGGCAAAGAGATTTGGAAAGTAAACAATTTTAGCAGTCCCTCTGTGGGGTGTATTTGATTTCAGTTACTATATTGGTCAGAATCTAGGCAGTCACCCCAAAACAAGATGTTTTTTTTGTTGTTGTTTGAAATGAAAAGGTTATATTGATAAATATTATTCCGTACCATGAGCTTGTTTTGGAGTCAATGAATACCCCATGCGTGCAGGACCTGAATAGGCTTTTCACAGATGAGGAAGCTTCTGATTCAAACAGGATCACTCTGACTTGCTTTCTTTCCCTTTCCCCCTGCCTTTCCTCATGGCCTTTCTTACCTCATTGCAAACCCTGCTATGAGATTCCCCTGTCTCCTGCCTCCTTCCCTGGCCTGCTTTTCCACCCACTGACAATGAAATTCATGTCGTTGCCTGTGCTAAGAGCAGCAGCCCCAGCACCGTCTCTTTACAAGTGGGCAGTAGAAGCCAAATAAGGGAAAAAGGAGGAGTCTTTGGAGAGAAGGATTCCTGGAGATTCTGTTCATCACTGTCCCTTGCAGTTCTCTACAAGCCTCATGGAAAGGAGAGAGAGCAGATGGGCTTGAAAGTCAATTCCCTGTGTTAGAGGATCTCATGACAATTAGTCACTGGGAGTATGCTTACAGGAAGGGCTTCTCTCCCTTGGCTCACAGTATCAGCACCAAGGATATCTAGCTCAGGTTAATTCGCGAGCACGTGTGTGCATGCGTGTGTGCGTGTGTAACAAGTCAATGGGAAGGCAGCAGCTGCTGCTTCTGGGAAGCTGGGCCAGGCTGGGGCTGGGCCTGCACTCCTGAAAGGACATTGCTGGCCACTCTTGATGGGATGGAAAAGCTAAGCCTGAGTTTGTAATTATGCAGTCCCATGGCAGCGCTGGCTGGAATCAACCAGTTGTGTTCCACTAGGGAATTCCTCTCATTTTTAAGTTGATTTGTAGTCAACTAAAATGAGGAGCTGAGGCTCTTCTTTCTTCCTAGCTTGCGAGATTATCTGATGGGAAGATCTGAAAGCCCCATAGTTCTGACAAGATAACCACATCAGTGCCCAGGTTTGTCCCACCATTCAGACACTGGGCTAGGCATGTCCTGGTGATGCTTCCAGGCTTGGGGGTGAGGGATGGACTTTGTGTGCCCAGTGGGGTCAGTTGGGCAGCAGGCACTGAGGTTTGCATTCTTTTGTTCCAGGTGTGGGAAGGACCCTGTGCTCAAGATGCCACTGGGTCCTTGAGCAGCCCTGGTCAGTCATAATCCATCCTATCCATAACCACTTCTCCCTCTTTTTTTGGCCTTCTGCTGGCAGATGTACCACAATGGTGTCCTCGAGTTTTGTATCATTACCACGGATGAAAATGAGTGTAACTGGATGATGTTTGTGCGCAAAGCCAGGTGAGATGACCATTGGTGTGAGGAGCACTGGGGCCACCCTGAAGGTTCTTTGCTTGCCACAATACTCTGAGGCCTACAGGATGCACATCCTCCTCATTTCTCAGATGAGGAGACAGGATTTGAGGGGAGGTGATAAACCTTTGCCTCCTGACTCTACTTGCAAGGTTTTCCTCCTCTTCCACTATGTTGTCTGACTTGAATAGTAGTTTTAGGGGAAATACACAGAAAAACCTAGGATCACACCTACTTCCAGACAAAGGAGCTACTTTTAAGGTTTTTTAAACTGACCACAAAATGAGTAGCAAATAAAAATAATGCTTAGACATTTTTCTCCAGGTCAGAATAGCATTTTATTAACGGTGATGTGTCTACTGCTAGAAATATGGTCTCACTCAGCAAAAGGCCAGGACATGAGCATGATCAGTTTATTAGTTAGGCTAGCAGTAAACAGTAAACTGGGTCATTGGCCTCTCTGGATGACCAGAGGCCCTGACCAAAGGCCGACAGGCTCTTTTAAACCTAGGTGTGTCTTCCTTCTGATTGGCCTGACAGTACATCATTGGGACCTCCCCCTGGCAAAGGTAAGACAACCCCAGTTGGTAGGTGGGTTGGCCTTTAGGTGTGGATGCTCACACCCCTCTCTGGCAATTAAGCCATGTTAATTGTTTGCTGGGCATCAACTGCCTATAGTAGTGTTGGCCAGAAAATCAGAACCATCCCAAATGGGATCCCCCTGGTTTTGTCTTCCTTGTGGAGATCAAGTCACCCCTAGTTTCCAAGGAGGCAGAAGGACAGGAGACTAGTTCCCTTGGGAGGAGCCCAGGCCAAGCTGCTTAACAAGCTTACAGGTAAACAGGAGCAAGGGGCCCACTTGGGAGGGGCCCACCCCCAGCCCAGACTGCTTAAAGATTTGATATTACTAAAGTAGACATGTAAACTAAGGTTAAGAGTGCTTTTAAATTGGCATTGACTTCATTATCCTTTAATGTTTTTGGACTGGCATTTATCTGTTTCCTTCTTCACCTGATTCAAGGCCCACAAAGGGAAAAACTTCAATTTTATTACCTGTGACTGCTCTGTGAGGAAAGTTAGCAAATGATTAAGTTGATACATTTAAGAAACTCAAATAGCAGTTGGGAAATTATAACTTAACTAACCCTCTTAAAATTGTATATATAAAATTCTGAACCCAGTTTTTAGAACTTGTTATTAGAACATACTCAAGGCATTTGTATCCCATTAGAATCATTTACATTTGACATACATAATCATCTGATCTTCTTGCTTTCTCAAAACAATTTTTTTCACTCCAGCTATTCCCTCCAGCTGCCCATTCCCCCCTTAGGAGGATGAGATGCTGCTAAGGATCTAATTCTATACATGAGCACATAGGTAACAACACTCTTTGTAAGTAGATAATGTCTATGCCTAAGTTTAATGGCCACATAAATGAATTTACCAAAGAGATGCTTATTTTACTCCCATTGTAAGGAAAGACCTGGGAAGTGATGTGTAAATAGACTAAGTAATTAATTCCAGATTGTATCAAATGAGTTGTCTATAGTAAAACATGTTCAGTTACTAACTGTGTTCAAATGAACATCGATATCACACCCATACAGACCACTGCTCTTGAATCCTCTTTAAAAACAAGGACATGGTTAAGAGAGTGCTTGTGTAATTTGCTTGCATTTCAGAGCATGCCCCAAACACAAGTTCATTTTCAAGGACTTAACTTTACACCTGAACATAGAACCATTAATAGGCAGAAGAAAAACCCAAGTACTTCTTAACTTACTTGTTTAGGACATGGAAAGGACTATAGCTTCATGTTAAAAAACTTAGACCTTACATACCTCTATCTTATTATTAATAATAAATGTTATTAGTCTTACTCTGGCATTAGTCTGACTCTGGTAGATAAAGATTTAATATTGTGCTCTTTTGTTCTACTGATCACTTGATATGATTATTGAAATTTGTCATAAAACGAAAGAAGGACATAGTTATAGTAAGGGAAACATGCTTCCCCCTGAGTTTGTGTCAGCTCCAGCAGAAATCATGTAGGCAGTCAGGTGTATTGACAGAATGTCACGGCTAGGCTCATAGGGAGCCAGGGGAGAAAATGTTTTGTTCAAAAGGAAATACCGCATTGGGAATCAGTCAGGAACGTTCTGCCTCAGCCCATGCCAAGTCACTCTCCTAACTCTGCACTGAGGCAAAAATCTACCTGTTCACAGATCAGTCACTCCCATCATGTGCTGCCAGCATTGTGGGTCATTGGCTTGGTGACATTTCCTGGCAATCATACCTGAAACCAGACTCAGAATAATGCCAATTATGGCCTCATAAGATTTAGCTGTAAATAGCAAATTTCATTCACAATGCCTGGGACCAGCCTTTAGTGTTTTCTAAAATGAAAGCTTCGTAAAGCCAGTATGGCTTAGTATTGGTGCTGCAGGGTACATTTTTAAATTCATAGGATGGTTATACTTCACACCTCCAAAAGATGAGAGATTTTGCTACCTAGTTAAGATACAGCTTAAATACAGCTAAATTTAGGTGGAACTTACTTGCTTAACATGAGCTGATGTGTAAACTTTCCCTGTATCTATGAAGATAGTTCATAGTCCTGTGAATCTCGCAGTTCTCAGATTTAAGCATCATAGAACCTTATACCTGTCACCAGCAAAGCTGAGACAAACTGATCATCATGCCCAAATAACAAGTCTTAAACATAAAGTAAAAGAAAGAAATCTTTGAAATTATTATTCAATCCTAATGAAATAGCAGCTTTTAAAAACTTTTAACAACCAAGTTTACAACCTAACAGTGTCCAGATTATAAGTGAAACCCTTTTTCTTACAGGCTTAAGGGTTAGCATTACCAAGGTTCACAATGTAAGACTCCACCAATTTAGATTTATAATTGTTATTAGGTTAGCTCAAAGTATGCTGGGCTAAATGTCATTGCTGTTAAAAAATTTTCTCAGTCTAATATTTTAAGTGAAGGGCTGGTAGGGAAATAGAACTTTTTTGGCCCAGGCAAAAGGCTCTAAGAATCAGGCCAAACTCTTACAGGGTGTGGCCCTTTTTTCCTCAGGCCAAAATCCTTGAGAATTTGTATAGAGCACCAGAGAGTTAACGCTCCTAATGTGCTCCATATAAGGAAACAGAAAATATTATATAAGTCACAACTAAAATGGAACCCTGAAAATCACAATATCCAGTACAAGGTGCTTGATGTATGACTGACAGAGGTCCATGCCAAGTATTCTACAAAAAGTTTCTTATAAAAGACTCTGAGAGGTGGGCAGGCTTGACTGCCAGACCTTATCTAATTTCATTTGTTACAGTCTAAGTTAAGGTTTCATAATTCTTAGGGCAGCATGGTATAACAAGTAGGGATATGAAATGAATCTCTCCTCTTTGTAATTTGTAGTTCTTAACTAAATTTAAATGACTATACTTTAAACTGTTAGCAGAGGTGGTAAGATCATAGGGCTCTGCTTTTCACAGATGAGGACACCTTAAGAGAGCTTTGCATAACAACTTAACAGAAAATCATTATCCTTGTCTTTTACATTTCTAAATAGTTATCAAACATCAGTCTTCTGACAATTGAATCTATAACTCTAGAGAATTAAAACGTTTACTTTTCTTTTTTAAATCTTATTCAATATTTTCCCAATTATATGCAAAAATAATTTAACTTTTTTTTTTTTTCAAATTTTGAGTTCCAAATTCTCTCCCTCCTTCCCTTCTCTCCTTCATTGAGAAGGCAAGCAATTTGACATAGGTTCTGCATGTGTACTCATGCAAAACACATTTCACGTAAGTCGTTCTGTGAAAGGAAACACAGACCAAAAAACCCGAGAAATACAAAGAAAGTATCTTTGATCTGCATTCAGGTTCTGCCAGTTTTCTCTGGAAATGGACAGCACCTTTCATCATAAGTCCTAAAGAATTGTCTTGCATCGTTGTATTGCTGTGAATAGTTAAGTTATTCATAGTAGATTATCATACAGTATTATGTTACTGTGTACACTGTTCTCATGGTTCTCCTCATTTCTTTGAACTTTGCACCAGTTCATATAAATCTTTCCATGTTTTTCTGAGAGCATCCTGCTCATCATTTCTTAAAGCACAATAGAATTCCATCACAATCATACAACAACTTGTTCAGCCATTCTCTAGCTGATAGACATCCCCTCAGTTTCCAATTTTTTGCCACAACAAAAGGAGCAGCTACAAACATTTTTGTATATATATATAATGTCCTTTTCCTTTTTGTTTCTTATCTCTTTGGGATACAGACCTAGTAGTGGTATTGCTTGGTCAGAGGTAAGCACAGTTTTATAACCCTTTGGGCATAGTTCCAAATTGTCCTCTGGAATAGTTGAATCAATATAAAACGTCACCAGTAGTACATTAGTGTTTTAATTTTCTCACATACCCTCCCAGCACTTGTCATTTTCCTTTTCTGTCAAAATGGCCAATCTGACAGGTGTGAGGCAGTAGCTCAGAGTTGTTTTAATTTGCATTTCTCTCATCAGTAATAATTGAGCATGTTTTTCATGTGACTGTAGATAGCTTTGAATATTTCGTCAGAAAACTGCCTGTTGATATCCTTTGACCATTTATCAATTGAGGAATGGCTCTTGTTTCTATAAATTTGACTCAGTTTTCTATATATTTGAGAAAGGAAGTCTTTATCAGAGAAACAGTAGAATTTTTTTTCACAGTAAATCTGATTACCAACTTCATATTTCCCTCCATCCTATTTTCTCCATTTGTCCTCCTCTCTCCTTTTACCCTATCCATTCTCAAAAGTATTTTGCTTCTGACTTTTACAAAATTGCCCTCCTTCTGGCAGCTCTCCCGCTCCCTTCTCTTATTTCCCTTCCCTTCCTACTTTCCTGTATAGTAAGATGGACTTCTACACCCAGCTTAATGGGTATGTTATTCCAATAAGAGGTTCATCTGCTCCCCTCCCTGCTTCACCCATTTCCCTCTCCACTGTAAAATCTCTTTCAGGCATCTTTCACGCCAGATAATGTATCCCATTCTTCTTCTCCCTTTCTTATTTTCCCAGTGCATTCTTCTTTCTCATCCCTTAATTTTATATTTTTAGATAAGTATACCATCACATTCAACTCGCCTCTGCTTTCTGTCTGTGTTATACTCCTAACTCCCCTAATAATGAGAAAGCTTTTAGGAATTATAAAAATAATTTTCCTATGTAAGAATATAAAGTTTATTTAGCTTTATCCAGTCCCTTATGACTTCTTTCTTGTTTACCTTTTTTATGTTTCTTTTGCAACTTGTATTTTGAAAGTCAAATTTTCTACTCATCTCTGGTCTTTCATCAGGAATGTTTAAAAATCCTCTGTTTCACTGATTATACTAAATTTTTCTAGGTAGGTGCTTCTTGGTTGTAATCCCTAGCTCTTTTACCCTCTGGAATGTCATATTCTAAACCCTCTAGTCCTGTAATGTAGAAGCTGCTAAATCTTGTGTTATCCTGACTGAGGCTCCATGATATCTGAATTGTTTTTGTAGTATTTTCTCCTTGATCTTGAAGGTCTGGAATTTTGTTGTAATATTCTTGGGAGTTTTTATTTTGGGATCTCTTTCAGGAGGAGTTGGTGGATTCTTTCCGTTTTTGTTTTACCCTCGGGTTCTAGAGTATCAGGGCAGTTTTCCTTGATAATTTCTTGAAAGATGAGATATCTAGGTTCTTATCTCTCCTGGATCTATTTTTCAAGTCAGCTGTTTTTCCCATGAGATCTTTCACATTTTCTTCTATTTTTTTTATTCTTTTGATTTTGTTTGTTTCTTGGTGTCTCATAAAGTCATTAGCTTCCACTTGCCCAGTTCTAACTTTTAAGGAATTATTTTCTTCAGTGAGCTTTTGTACCTTCTTTTCCATCTGGCCAATTCTACTTTTTAAATTCTTTTCTTTACTGAATTTTTTTATATCTTTTTCCATTTGGCCAAATCTGCTTTTTGAGGCATTATTATCCTCATTGACTTTTTGTACGTTTTTTGCCATTTGGCCTAAGGTGTTATTTTCTTCAGGTGTGTGTGTGTGTGTGTGTGTGTGTGTGTGTGTGTGTGTGCGCGCGCGCACGCACCAAACTGCTAACTTATTTTTCATGAGTTTCTTGTATCACTCTTGTTTCTCTTCCCAGTTTTTCCTCTTCTTCTCTTACTAGATTTTTAAAATCCATTTTCAGTTCTTCCATGGCTTAAGACCAATTCATATTTTTCTCTGAGGCTTTGGATGCAGGATTTTTTACTTTGTTTTCTTCTTATGAGTATATGTTGTGATCTTCTTTGTCACCATAGTAACTTTTTACAGTCAGAGTTTTTTTTCTGCTGTTTGATCATTTTCTAGCTTATCTCTTGATTTTAACTCTATGCTAAAGTGGGGCTTTGCTTCCCAAGTGAAGGGGATGCTATCCCAAGCTTTGGGTTTTTTGTGCTACTATTTTCAGAGGTAATTCTGGAGACCTGTAAGTTTTTGGCTTTTCCAAGGTGGTATGATTTAGGGAGAGGTGTGTTTGCTACTCCCCTGTACTGTACACCGGTTTGTGAGTCACCACAGGCACTCTTTTCAACCCTGGAATTGTGACCAGGGTGTTCCCTGCTTCCCTGGGGCCCCAAACTCTCCTGTGCTAGTGCTTCTCCTCAGGATTGCAACCCAGATCCAAGTATCAGCAGTGCAACAAAGTGCTCCTGGTGCCAGCAAAGGGATACCTGAAAATCTCCTTCTCACTCATTGTCCAATCTCCTTACTGTTTGTGAGCTGAGGGGTTTGGAAACTGCCGCTGTTGCTGTTGATTCAATCACCCTGAGACTTGTTCCCCATTTGTTAGGGCCCAGTCTGCACTGGTTTGGTCTGTACTGGACTGCATTCCTCTCTCACCCTGGTGCAAAAGGTCTTTTCTGCTGTTTAAGTTGTCTTGGACTGGAAAATTGTTTCACTCCATCTTTCTGTGGGTTCTGCTATTCTAGAATTTGTTTAGTCATTATTTTAAAGGTATTGGGAAGAGTTTGGAGAGTCCCTACCTTTACTTTGCTATCTTGGCTCTGCCTCAAGAGTTCACTTTTCTAGTGATCTTTTTAATACAATGAATCATTAAATTTATGCTAGGCACTACAGATTAGTAAAGTGAGATGACACAACTTGTCTTAAGATCCCATGGCCATCAACTTTCCTGAAATTGGAGTGTAACTCAGGTTTTGTTGGCCTGTGCATTTTCTTACCATTTTGTCTTAATGCCAAACAGTAGGTTCTAATTTATCACCGTTCACCTACTTAGGAGACTGTATTCCCCTTAAAATGAGACCAGAATAGAACTGTTCACACCTAGATATCTTTTTACAAATGGTATCATTGAATATTTATTTATTCTTGTTTGCCAGCTTATAGTAGATTTGAAAGGAACAAGTCTTGTTTTGAGTTCTGATCTACAACACTTAACCTAATAGGGGAACACACTTAGATCACATCCTCATTTGGTTTCAGGACATATTTTGACCAGATCACACCTGGGTTTTATAACCACTAATGACAGCATTTAAAAACTCAAAAAATTTCTAGCAGCCATAGAGATTGTGAGCTCAGTGATATCACTAGTTCATTCTTATATACAGTAAAATTTTTCTCTACCTTTAGATCACTCAAAAAGCCTGGCCCAGTCTTTGTCCCCATCCTGTTATTTTCCCTGAGCGTCAGAGACAGGGTGGGGGCCACAGGGTAGCTTCTCCTTCCCTTTCCTTCAGGAATCCTCCTTAACTAGAAGCTGAAAACCTTCCTCAGACCTCTTATTTCCTTCACATTCTTTTGTTCAAAACTTGCCTTTACCAGCTCAGTTCCTGAAGTTTCTGTATTTCTATAACATCCCAGACTATCGATAGAATTGAATTTTTCCTGTAGCCCAAAAAGTTCAACTCAAGGAACTTTTTCATTAATTTACCTCTAACAACTCAGCACTGTTGAATTATTGCTTGATTAGTTACAATTTTGATGGACTCTAGGAGAGGAAAGCACCTCCTGTCCCAACTACTCTATCAGAAAGAGAGAGAGATCTGCACTGTGCACTTCCAGTCCCAGCATAAAAAGACGTTTTTGTTGGGACAAACCCTCAAAAAAAATCCATTAAGCTGTTTTTAGTAATTACAGAAATCTCTAAACCACAACCTTTCTGGGCCTATGGGGTCTGTTGAGGCATGGGAGGGCTGGGGAGGCTTCTGAGTTCTCTCAGGACTGGTTAACCACTTACAAAAGCCCAATCTAACTCAAATGGTTAAGTCAACTCAAAGCTTTTTTTTTTTTTGAAGCAATCAGAATTAAGTGATTTGCCCAGAGTCAGACAGCTTGTAAGTGACTGAAGCTAGATTTGAACTCAGGACCTCCAGGGCCAGTGCTCTGTCTACTGTGCCACCTAGCTGCCCCTCAAAGCATTTTTTCAAATTAAATTGTACTTAACTGCTTTCTCTTTTCTGTCTAGTTTTCACTTTTCAGAATTCTGTAATTTCCTAATCAAGAGAGTTGTTTTTGTTAATTCTTAACATTTCTTTCATAAACAGTTTTTACAATAGTAACATACCTCTTAAAATATTAATTGCTGACCTTCTAAACATTTAGTGTCAGTATAAAGAAACCTTGATCATAGTATACTTTTGCAGTCTTTAAACATATTGCCGTGATATCAGCTGTCAGGACAGAGTCCCAAATTTGCACAGGTGATCTCGTCCCATTTGCTTTACAAGGAAATTTTGGCATAAGGGGGACAAAAAAAAAAGTGTTATAGAAGGGAGACCTCCATGGGGGTCCCCCTCCAGACTTACTCATCAGGACCGATTTAGAGGTTCTTGTGTCTAGCAAATGTGTCCCTAACCTTACAGATAACACAGAGTTCACTGTTTTGGGGAGAGGAATGAGGGTAACAGGCCAGGACCTCCTATTCTGGGAAAACTAAATCTTCCTTCCAAACTCATGGCCCCTTTGCCTCCCTGCACCTTCATGCATTGCTGTTTTTCTGGCAGCCTCTAGATCCATTTGCATTTTCATTCTTGAGGTTCCTTTTCTTTCTATAGCCTGGGGCAACATGGCAATAAAAAGGAGATTTCCGGATATTCCCTGGTGGTACCTATGTGAGAGAGCCAGGAATGGTTTGGACTGAAACCTCCTGTAGTGCAGTAATGACATTTTATCCCTCATCTTTTTTCCTGTTTTTCCTCCTGTCTTTCCTATTTTTGTTTCTCCCTGTCAGATGTTGCTCTTCATCTGGCCTATAGGTATCCCATGCTATCCAGGGTCTCCTTTATGGAAATACCTTCTTGTTTCTACCAGTGATTGATTAACCAAGTTCGTGTCAATAGTACTTGCATCTTGAGGGTTGATGGGGACTAATTTTGCATTCAGCTTAGTACTTCTGCACAGCCTATCATAAAAATGATCAAAATTCTCACCCTCCTCCTGCACTGTCTCCTGGAACCTAGTCCAGCTCTTTGGACAGGTTGTGCATTCATTGATACGGTAGAGCAAAGATTGCCTGGCCTTCCCTGCTTTGATGCAGTCATCTCGATCTTTAGGGGCCCAGTGTGAGTCTTGTAAAGCCAAACTGGGGAGACCTTTGGGGTCGAGGACTTCCCCTTCCCCCAGAGCCAACCTGTTTGTTGCCTCTTTGATGGCTCATCTCTGTCCTGAGGAGAGTGATAGTTACATCTTCCCAAGCATGATTATAACTTTTAACGGGGTCCTTGTCGAATCTTCATACCTATAGGAATGTTACTTCTCCAGGTGAAGGGGCCTGAGGGGCTGAGAGGCTGATGTTGCATAATAAAAACTACACTGCCTCTTCAAGCATGACTAACAGTTTTTTGAAGGGGAAAAATGCCATCAGATCTAACTGATTTGGGTTTTTATCTCTGCCAAGACTAATCTTAAATCTTTCAGGTTATCATCATCAAAAGTGTCAAACTCAAGCCAGAATAATTCACCAATTGAATTTTTCCCTTTTTTAAACCAGATATGACAAAACCTAATTGCTTGTTTGTTTGTTTTTTATTGTGCTTCAAGGAGCTTCTCTAAAGGAGAGTCCTTTGGCGCATTATTTTTGTTAATCCCAGCTCTCATTAAAAAAAAAATCTTAAATCTAACCTGGGAAAATCTATGAGATAGATAGACAGCAAACACAGGGACAGTTAATTTGGTCTTCCCTCTGGATGTTAGTTTCATGCTTCAGTAGTAGCCTCTGGATTTTACTTCCCTTTATCAGGTAAAGTGCCCCATGTACTTAGAGGAATTAAAAATATTTTATTTATTTACTTTTTTACTGGTTCAGTTTCCGGCTCAGCTTTTTGAGCTGTGATAGAGATGTGATTTCCAAGAATGCCCTTCTAAGGTTCCAGTTATTTTCCAGGAGTCCCGATTATCTCACAGTCCTACTTGGAAAGACAAACAATTCCCTTCACAGGTAGTCCAGGGAATATAATTGGGTTTTTATGGCCAATTATTTCCAAACATATACACAAAAGTTGCAACTTTTAATACAAAAATATCCCCAAGGAGGTACTTACCTCCTTGCCCAGAGATCTTGGGTTCCAGGGGAGAGTCAGGTCACAGCCACAATTCACTAGAAGAAAACCGCTCCTGTTAAGTGGAGTTCACCCAGGTCCAAAGAAGCAAGAGATTCTTCTAAGGGACCTGGCATTCACCCTAAAATCCTCCATGAGCCCCCAAAACTGGAACAAGTAAAAATGACACTGAGGCACAGTTTTCTCCAGGGCAAGATAGCATTTTATGATACATGTACTGTTAGCAAAACAGTCTCACTGGCACCTAAGCAAGAAGCCAGGACATAAACATGATCAGTTTATTAGTTAGGCTAGCAGTAAACAGTAAACTGGGTCATTGGCCTCTCTGGATGACCAGAGGCCCTGACCAAAGGCCGACAGGCTCTTTTAAACCTAGGTGTGTCTTCCTTCTGATTGGCCTGACAGTACATCATTGGGACCTCCCCCTGGCAAA
>CM053597.1:236931358-236964317 GCA_028646575.1 Pseudocheirus occidentalis | reverse complement strand
TCTTTTAAACCTAGGTGTGTCTTCCTTCTGATTGGCCTGACAGTACATCATTGGGACCTCCCCCTGGCAAAGGTAAGACAACCCCAGTTGGTAGGTGGGTTGGCCTTTAGGTGTGGATGCTCATACCCCTCTCTGGCAATTAAGCCATGTTAATTGTTTGCTGGGCATCAACTGCCTATAGTAGTGTTGGCCAGAAAATCAGAACCATCCCAAATGGGATCCCCCTGGTTTTGTCTTCCTTGTGGAGATCAAGTCACCCCTAGTTTCCAAGGAGGCAGAAGGACAGGAGACTAGTTCCCTTGGGAGGGGCCCAGCCCCAGCTGGTTAACAAATAGGTGTCTTGGGGGGGCAGGAAGTGATGACATTACTTGGGGCATACCCTTTAGGAACTGCCCGTGATCTGGACTGAGAAGTGGAGTCTGACAGAAAGGGGAAAAGGATAGATTTCAGGTTAATATGATACAGCATAATTCTTATTTTCCCCAAATCTTAATGTGAGCTGTTGCTTAAATTCATTGTTAACCTAAACATAATTCCCTTGAGCTGTGAACAGTGTATCTTAATTTATCAGGTTAGGAAAGAAAGCCATAGCTGTCCTACATCAGTATATTTTCATAAGTGGGAATGTTATAAAATCTCGTAATTGAGAGTTGGCAGGGACCCTTACCCCTGCCCCACCATCCTGTCTTTGCCTAAAGACTCCTGCGGGCATGATGTTTTCAACTTACACCCATCACTTACGTTTCCACCCTTACGTCAGAAAGAACAGGTGTTATCCCTCCTCTGGGACAGCCCTTCAAGTACTTGCAGAGAGCCCCCATGTTCCCCCACCACCCTCACCTCCCCTGGAATCTTCTCTTGGCCCCAGACCTGCTCTTCACATGACCTAGATTCAAGGCCTTTCTTCACTGTGGTGGTTGCCCTCCTCTGAACACCTGCCGCTTTTCCATGTCCTTAAACTGGTGCCCACATCTCTGCACAAAGCTCTAGACAGGTATGATGAGAACAAAGGATTGGACGGTCACCTCCCTCTTCCTGGAAGCTGTGCCCAGGATTGTGTTGGCTTTTGGTCTCCGTAGCTTACTGCTGAGTAACATCAGCAGTCCCCCTAAAACCCTCAGATCTTTTTCAGAACTCTTATCTAAGCATCTTGTACTTATAAAGTTGGTTTTCTTCAGTTCAAGTGCAAAACTTTACATTTATCATTGTTTAATTTCATCTTACTCAGTTTGTCCCAGTGTTGTGGCTTTTCCAGACCTTTTTGGATGCTGAGTCATTCACTACATTTGCTGCTATCTAAGCCTTTCTCTAAGTCATTAATAAAAATGTTACCCAGACCAGGGTGTAGGCCAACCCCTGGAGCACTCCACTGTAGACCTATCATTTGCCACTCGCTATTCCTGCTTGACTACTTCTCAACCCATTTAAATGATGTTATCCTCTAATCCATCTCTTTCCCCAGGTGATAAGTTAAAAGCTTTGCCAGGGCCCATGTGTCCCATATCTGGAGCCATTCCCCTTGTCTACTCTGGGCCAACCCTCCTGTAGAAAAAGGCACTAATGGTAGCCTGGCAGTCCCCTTTCTGGGGTGGCAGGGCCAGTTTGAGGAAGACCCTGCTTCCATCTCTCCAGCGAGCCAATCTGGGATTTCCCCAGGAATCAGAGTTGGCGGGTTGGCCAACCTGTTATCTTTGCCTTTTTTTTTTTTTTTTTTTTTTGGAAAATCCTGACATTTGCCTCTCCAGGTTCATGTTAGCTCCTTCCTTTTCCATGATCTTTCACACCCTGGGTTCATGTTCTTCTTGAGCTAGAGGCCAGAGCTGGACCAAGGCCTCTTCCTGGTGGCCTCTCCCATCAGGCTTTTTGGTCTTCCCATTCCTAGGGTAGCAGCTCTATCCCTCCTGGGCTGCCTTGTTCCCTTGAAAGCCCCAGACTGTTGGTCACTCCTTGGACTCACTTCTTACCTGTTTTGGTCAATCCCCCTCTTTTTATTGGCTGTTTTTTCTGTCCACCTCAGCTGTGGGAGCTACCTGCTCCCAGAAGCCGTCAGACTGCTTCCTTCCTAGCCTGTGACAGAACTGCCTCTGTTCCCCTGAGCAGAGAGTCCCCTATAGCCTCTTTGCCCCCTCTTCTTTGCTCCATCAAGAGCTACTGTACTCTAGTCAATTGTGTCTGCTGTCTGTCCTCACCACGTCCAACTCTACGCTTCACAAGAGGCTCCGGCCTGTTCTTAATTCCCAGTCTTATGATGTGCTTTCCCTTTCTTTTTCTCCCTTGTAATAATGTGCTGCTATCACAGGTGATGAGTCCTATGATACTGGGAGATACACGAGTTCCATGTCCTGGCCTGGCATTCTTTTGGTTGATTTTATTTGTTACAATTCAGACAGAGTGTCTCACCTGAAGCAGATTTGGGTCTGGGAGGAACAACAGGTTCCCTCCTTTTTGGAGGGTAGGATTATTTCTCATTAGAACACCCCCTTTCTCCAGAGACAGATTATGTTCAGGGTTCACCTCGGCCAGGGCAGGGAACTGGTGTCCCAAGGGAAATCATTTTGGGAGGTCAATGCCTTCAGTGATTATGGAGAAGCCACGGGAATGGTGTGATGGCTCAGGGTTTCAAGCTTTTTAGTGTTGATTTGTGACATGTCACCTGTTCAGAGTGGTGCTTTTGACATTTCCAAATCCCAAGTCTGATCGGTTCTCAAATGTGTGATATTATAGGAATCGGGAAGAACAAAATCTGGTAGCTTATCCTCATGATGGAAAAATCTACTTCTGCACCTCCCAGGATATCCCACCGGAAAACGAATTGCTTTTTTATTATAGCCGGGATTACGCCCAGCAGATTGGTAAGCTGATGCACTTCCTTCTCTTTCATAAATCATGAGTATGAAGAATGGGAGAAGCAGAAATAATGGACTCTGCCTGAGAGGCCTCAATTTTCTTCCACGGAGTGAGGATGTCCCTCACTACCCCAATGGGAGGGAGCCCTTCAAATCACTGAGATTCTCAGATGGAAGAAAAGGTCAAGGCTGAGCCTTCTCTCAATAGGGCATTCCCCTCCCCTCCTAGGAGACAGCAGCAGGGAGATCTTGGAGGTTCGTTTCCAAACATCCATATGTGATTCCATAGACAGTCACTGATGAAGTCTGGGATGCTTTTGTCTGTAACCTCAGTTTGTAAAATCTCACTTGTGTTTGGCTACCTATGTATGTAACATCAGTTTGTAACATGCCTGTGTAATTAAGCTGTAAAAGTCACACTTTCTCTCCTCCCCCTCCCCGCCCCCCACCATAAAGGCATTAACTTTGCCAAAAGATAGCTTGGGTCCTGGCGAAATTCTTTCCAGACAAGAACCCACTAGGGATTATATGATATTCCTCACACACCCCCCCTCAGACACCCCACCTTTCCCAAAACTCTTAAGTCACATCCCCCTTAGTCCATTGTGGTGACCTTCACAGGACCATGGATGAGCAGCTGGAGGGCCACAGACATTGGGGTCTAGTCTCTAATTTCACAGAAGAGGAAACAAGGCCCACAGAGGTGACAGTGCACACATGCACCCAGGGATCTTAGATCTCAGACTCCAGACCTATAACCACAGTGGTCTTGCACCCTGCACACATGTAATCTGGTCCCTGGCAACTGAGGACAGGCTAGCCCTTCCTCTGACCTTGCACCCTGTGTGAGACACATGGTGTCTTCTCTGAGGTTCTGGTCCAGCCAAGGGCTGGGGCCCACAGGTGACATCTAGTGTCAGGCAGGAGGTCACCATAGCTGGGCCCCAGTGCCTCTGGGCCCTCCCCCCCTTCAGGTTAGGCCCTTGTTTAGTTGGCGTGGCAGGGGGCCTCTCAAACCACAGCCTTCTCATGGTTAGCTCCTCTTTGACTTGCTCTAAATACGTTGGTCATGGCTTATGGAGGAGAGACTCCCACATCAAGAGCAGAGCATGGTAGGAAGGAATTGTTTCCTGTCTGTAAGAGTCAACCTCTGTCCATCCCCAGTCTGTCTGAGTAGCTGAGGAAAGCTTGAGGTGTTTTCTTGTCCCAGGGACAGACTGGCCAGAGGCCTTTCTGGTGCTGAGATCAGGGCCACAGATTGGGTCTAACCCTGGGTGGTTTTGTCTGTAGGTGTTCCTGAGCACCCAGACCTACACGTCTGTAACTGTGGCAAGGAGTGCAGCTCCTACACAGAGTTCAAAGCCCACCTGAGCAGCCACATCCACCACCACCTGCCGAGCCAGAGCCATGGTGGAGGCCATGGGCCCAACCACAGCAAGGAGAGGAAGTGGAAGTGTTCCATGTGTCCACAGGCGTTCATCTCACCCTCCAAGCTCCATGTGCATTTCATGGGCCACATGGGCATGAAGCCCCACAAGTGTGACTTCTGTAGCAAGGCTTTCAGTGACCCCAGCAACCTGCGCACGCATCTGAAGATCCACACTGGTAAGGAGGAGAGGCCCAGGGGGGCAGAGGGGCCTCTGAGGGTGGGCGGCAGGGAATGCTTACAATCTTGTCTCTTGTGCCGCTATCCAGGCCAGAAGAACTATCGCTGTGCTCTGTGTGACAAGTCCTTCACCCAGAAGGCTCACCTGGAGTCGCACATGGTCATCCACACTGGAGAGAAGAATCTCAAGTGTGATTACTGTGACAAGCTCTTTATGCGGCGGCAGGACCTCAAGCAGCACGTGCTCACCCACACACAGTACGTAGGCCAACCTAGGGGCACCGGGGAGCTGTTCTCTGGCCCCTCATGAGACAGGGAGGCTAGGCCCTTCCCAGCCTCCACCCTCTGTGGTCTTTGAGGATCAGGACTCACTCCCACTTGTGAGAGCACTTCCCTCAGCACAGCCTGTGAAGGGGGCAGTGACCGGCCCACAGCGGCATTGACCATCATCCGGGTGGGATTCTGGCCCACGTCTTGGTTCTGGGCACAGGGCCCTGCCGGTTCTGCCATACTTCTGGGAGTGCGTGGACGAGCAGGGGGTGGGGCCGGCCTGAGGTCACCTCCAAAATTGGGCTTTCTCCTTTGTACTCCCCCAGAGAGCGGCAGATCAAGTGTCCCAAGTGCGAGAAGCTCTTTTTGAGGACAAATCACTTGAAGAAGCATCTCAACTCTCACGAAGGAAAGCGGGATTATGTCTGTGAAAAGTGCTCCAAGGCTTACCTGACCAAGTATCATCTCACTCGGCACCTGAAGATTTGCAAAGGCCCCACTTCCGGCTCTTCGGCCCAGGAGGAAGAGGATGATGACGACTCAGAGGAGGAAGAGTTAGGAGACCCCATGGGGGCTGAGGAGCGCCGGCTAAGTGGGGCTGTGTTTGCCGCTGCTGACAGCGGCCTCTCTGGACACGAGTGAGGCTGGACAGGAGTGGTTTAGAGGGAGAAGAGGGAAAATCCAGTGACCCGCCCCTACCCCTACCCCACATTTTTATATATAAATGCAGCTTTTTATTTCTTTCCAGCCAGTGGCCAAAACATAATTTGAATGAGAATGAGCAGAGCACTTAGAGAAACCTGTGTCCTTCTTTCCATGGGAGAAGAGCAGACAGCAGGAAGAGTGTCAGCCTCCCAGAGCCACATCCGAGCAATTCAGAGCCTCTGGTTGGAGCGATGGATAAGCAAATCAGATTATTGTAGATTCTATCCCAATGGTTCCCTGCTTCCCCCCACACCTCAGAGTCAGGGCTCGCCTTGCAGCTCCCTTGAGTACTGGTCAGCACGTTGTAGAGTCGCTCCCAAAGTTTCCCCCAAAAGGAAAGCTCACAGCCTATAGCCCTAGCTTTAGCTGTCATGTGGGCATTCAGAGTTACTCTCTCCTTGGGCCCAGACTCACCTGTTCATGTCCACCGTCAGGGCTCCAGGTGCTGATGGTTCATAGTGGGAGGGACACAGGAGAGCTACCCAGGGACCACCAGCTACCTAGAGACCAAGGGACAGAGGCTAGGTAGCCGTGGACAAGGGGCCAGAATGTCTGCCCAGAAGCCTCCACCAAGGGGGTGCCACCAAGGGGTTAAAAGTGGGCACCACTAACAGACCTCTTAGAGCAGTAAGGTGGTCCCAGGGAAGGCTGCCAGGCAAGAAAAGAGAGGTATCTGTGACATTCAGGTGAGACCCTTGAGCTTTTCCATCAAGACAGCTTTCTCTTCCAAGTGTGGGTAATAGGCCTCCAGGGGAGCCTGACACCAGAGGGGCACATGAAAAACCAGGACATGCTGGTGCCCAAAAAGCAATCTGGAGCTGCCCACAGGCCTCTCTTCAGGCCACAGGTACAGCCTGGGAGATGCCCTGCACCTGGTGTCTGGGGTCACCTTTTGTCTGACATTGTTTCTGGTACCAATCTCCAGTGTAGAGGGCACATCCTTTGGGCTGGGAGTGGATGTGATTGGGAAGGTAATGCTGCTATTCTATTTATGGAATGAATATATTTCATTCAAATCAAAAGCATTTTTTAAAGAAAAGGCATATTGTTTGCAAAGTGTGTGTGCATGTTTAAAGCCAAGCTAGGGGAAGGAAGTGTCCCATCAGCATCTGGTGGGGTTTCATCTAGCAGGGCTTTGTCTTCGCTGTCCTTTCCCCCATTCCTTGTCCTGGCCCCCCAGCTGCTGCCTTGTCTCTTTCTCCTCCTCAGCCCCTCCACCCTCAAGCTTCTTGACGTCAAAGAAGATGGTGGAAGCACCAGACTCCAAAGTGCAGGATCCTGTTGTGAGAGAAATTCAGCACAGGGAGACTGAGGCAGAGTTTCTTTAAACAAGATAATGCTTTATTAGCAGTGCTGCCTGCCAATAGAAAGGGTCATTGGCTTGCCTCATTTAGGCCAAAGACCAAGAATTGACAATGCAGCTCACTTTTAGAAGCATCATACAGTTGGTGATAAAGTTAGCACCATCATGGGGGTGAGGTCAGCATGACTAGCAACATTAAGGAAAGTGGGCATACAGGCATGTGGGATCAGGACCAGCCACCCTCCTTCCCTCCCTCCCTCTCTCCCTCTCTTAGAGGAATGCTTTATGGCTTTATCCTGAGCTATCCTCAGCTACATCCTGAGGCTATTGGTAGCAGACCAGGCAAGCCGGTGACTCACTGGTCTTGGGAATGAGAGACCACTCTTACTTGGACAGGGAGAAGCAGAGATGAGGCTGGCCAGCTTGGGTGCTCCCAAGATAATGTATGGATTGCAGGGAGTTTCTCTGTAGCTGAAATTGAGGGAAAACAAATTTCCTTGGCATAAAGTGATTTACAGGTCAGGTGCTAGGATAACATTTCCCTTAGAAGTAGAGTTTTATGAGAGTATTGAACCTTGAAACTTGGCTCAGACTTTTTCTTTAATCAAAGGTGACTGATAGGGAGAATAAACTTTAGCATCTAACAGAGGAAGACAGAACTTTTGAACTCTGAACTTCTTCAAAGAAAAGACTGAGATTATATAATACAGAATAAGGTTACAGAATTCTGCCAGTTACAGAGTGAAATAAAAACAAAATACAGGATTAATATTTAATTTTCACAATCCTTAGGATGCCCCCACACAGGCCAAGGCAGACCAGGCACAGCTAGGGCAGGGTGGGCACAACCTTTCTGGGTCTGGGACCACCCCACTGAGAACAGTCAGCTGGAAGCCTGCTTTTATGTCCAAACACAAGTTGGGTCCAGCCACAGCCAGGCCTGTGTCCCAAAGGGAACTCAGTTTTCACATTTGGGCAATGGACTTGTGATGGCCCTAACCTTCACTACTTGCCTTCTCTAGGTTTTTGTCCCAAGACTGTATGTTTTTCTTAGTCTCAAGGGCAGCCTCAATCACAGGAGGTAGATCTAGAAGGATCCTTAGCCTTTAGGACAGGCCCCAGCATTTTACACATGAGAAAACTGAGGCCTGAGGAGGGAGAAGTAGTAGTAAAAAGAGCAGCTTAGCCCTTTAAGTCTGTTCTCATTTGATTCTTCCGGTCACCCTGTGAGACAAGTACCATTATGATCCCCAGCTTACAGTTTTCAGAGGAGAGATGATGTGCCTCTGGTTACACAGCCACTAAGTGCCTGAGGCCAGGTGTGGAGTTGGGTCTTGTAGCCTGTGTCGAGCACGCTGCCCACCGCACTGTCCAGCTATAACATGTAATAAACCCCAGCACTACCTGTATCCTTAAATGGCAGCTGGCAAGTATTTGCTTTAGGCCTCAACAAATTGAGTACAAGTGGCATCCGTTCATGTAAGTTCCTTACTCCCATTTTCTCATTTTAATCTCTAGCTGCCAAAGCCTCCACCAAGAAGGCATTTTGAAACCTTGCCTAGATTTGGCTTTATCATAACAGGCTCCACATGCTCTTTCCTCAAGGGGGGAGAGGCTCCTAATCCCGGGTGCTGGTACAGTGTGCCCAGCTGCTGTTAAGCCACACAAAGAACAAAGAAAAGGGGGCTGGAATGACCTCAGACTTTGGAGAGTATGGACAGGCACAAACCCTAAGCACACCTTTATCTGGTCAACTGGCAGGCTGAGACTCATCCAAACCCCTTCATGTAACAGGTGGAGGAGCTGAGGCCCAGAGAAATTGTGAGAATCTGCGCACATGCTTGGTCAAACATTCTAATTTTGAAGAAGGGAGTATATTTTGTGAAAAGGAAACCAATTCTGAAATACTGAAAATTTCAGAACACCCAACTTGACTGGTTGGTGGTTTTTTTCTATGAAAATTGAGCACCACCTAATGGATAGGGTGTGTGATGAGCCAGCAAGCCAGCAGAGATACATTTCACAGAATTGCTCCAGAAAAGTCATGCAAAAAGGGTGGCAAAGATGTGTAGGACCCCACTCTCCCTCCAGAGATGCTGCATGTGAAATCCAGAATGTGTGAGAGAGGACCTGGCCCATGGGGTGGAGCCTGTGGCACGCTCAGCCAGATGCAGATGGGCATAGCCCAGTCTGCTTGTGTAGGTGGCCTGCCTCCCTACCAGCTGGGCATTGCTATCAGAGACCCATCAGAGGAGGAGGTTCACGGCAGGCACCATGCAAGACCACTGGGGATACCAGGATAAAAGGGGATGACTTCCAGTCCTCAAGAGGCATCCACTCTGTTGAGGGCATCCATCACTCATTCATTCATTCCTTCAGGTACAGACTCTAGATCCTCATTCATGCATTTACTCAACAAAACCTTTATTAAGCACCTGCAATGTGCCAGGCACTGGGGTTACAAAGACAAATGAGTGAAATCATTCTGGCTTCAAGGAGTTTACACTGTGTCCGGTCCCTCCTTCATTCAACATTTATTGTGACATATACCAGGTGCCATGTACCAGGAACAAGAAGACCAAAAATAAAAATTTTTAAATGAAACAGTTAAAAATGAAATAGCTCTTGTCCTCAAGGAGCTTATATTCATTCCACTTCCTAGAGAGAACCCTATATTCTATCCACTCATTCAACAAAGCATTTATTAAACACCTACTATGTGCCAGATGGACAGTTAGGTGGCGTCATAGTGCAAAAGGCACTGAGCTTGGAGTCAGGAAGACTCACCTTCCTAAGTTCTAATCCTGCCTCAGGCACAAGTTGTGTGACCCTGGGCAAATCACTTAACTGCCTCAGTTTCCTCATCTGTGAAATGACTTGGAGTGGAAAACCATTCCAGTATCTGCCAAGAAAACCCCAAATGGGGTCACAAAGTCAGATACAATGGAAAAAACTGAAGTGACCAACAGCATCTTCATGAACATGTATCAGGCACTATGTAGCTGAGGATAATTTTTTAAATCCCTGTCCTCAAGAGGAGGTGGGGGATAGTTCTTTAGTTGAAGGAGTGAAAATGTTCTTTTACTTAGAAAATATGCCTGAAGAGGATATGTAAGGGAAGTGACTGCTCAGGTTTATTTTTCTATATAAACAGACATGTTCAGATAGACTAACTCGGGAGCACTGAAAACATTTTTTAGACTGAATTCCCCTGGTTTGGGAAGTCTTTTCTCTGTTTCATCTAAAAATCCACCCCTGCATTCTGGTTGTTTGCACAGCTCCTCGTCAAGAGTCCAGGAACCCTGGGGGCTGCTAGGCAGCTGAACACCAGCACTGGGCATCTTCCACACCACCAGATCTAAGGGGCAACATGCTGTGTGTTCCCGTACCTCTTGGAGGAACCACTCACACTTTAAAAATGAATTAGTATATGCTAGTGTGGACTCCACTGACACCTTCATGAGGCCTTAGAGCTCTTCTGTAGGCACATGTCTAAAGAGACATCCCCATATGATCGAGTAGCCAGTAGTAGAGACACTGGGTGGCAGGAGTGAGCAATGTGAGTTCAGGTTCCTGTCTGAGCTTTGGTCTCTATTTGCTTGTAAATCATCCTCTCTGGATCTTACTTTTTTTTTTTTTTTTGCTGCTTTTTGGAGGGGGGGAGGCAGGCCAATTGGGGTTAAGTGACTTGTCCAAAGTCACACGGCTACTAAGTGTTAAGTGTAGGAGGCTGGATTTGAACTCAGGTCCTCCTACCTCCAGGGCCGGTACTCTATTCACTGCACCACCTAGCTGCCCCTGGGTTTCACTTTCTCACCAACTTGCTGCCGACCATATAGGGATGATATTATTTAAATGGCCCCAAGGTGGTGTGACAGTCTCAAAGATGTCTATTCACAACCAAAAAGTCATCTCCCAGTCACTCATTTTAAGCAACACTCTATCCTACAAAATAATGGCCACTGATCTTTGAAGGGGCAACTGAGTGGCATCATGGATAGAGTGCTGGACCTGAAGTCAGGAAGGCCTGAGTTCAAATCCAGCCTCAGATGCCAGCTGTGTGACCCTGGGCAAGTCACTTCACCTTGCCTGCCTCAGTTTCCTCAACTGTAAAATGAGCTGGAGAAGGAAAGGGCAAACCACTCCAGTGTCTATGCCAAGAAAACCCAAATTGGATCACAGAGTCAGACGTAGCTGAAACGATGGAACAACAGTTGAAGTTCACTGTCACAAGGTCTGGATCTGTATTTCTCCTCTTTGCAGACAAGAAACATAGCTGTCTTCTGAGCTAGCAAGTGTTTACTGATTAGCTGATTTTAAGCTCAGATACAAGCTTATCCAAAGCATCGTAATCACCCCTTTTCATTGAATCTGCACTGCACACAGTAGGTGTTTGAAATGTTCGTTGGTTGACTGATACTAAAGAATTCTAATAGGACATACTGACACACACTGGCTGTTAGACCCTTGGGCAGCTCACTTAACCACTAGGTCTGGTGACTTCCACTGATAAGAGAGAGTTTTCCTTCTCTGGGGGTTCCTTTTTTTCTCGAAATCTCAGATCTAGTCCCTAATTAAAGGAAACAGAATGAATGCACATCACATCTGCTACAGTTATCCCTTTCATATCTTGACTTTCTCCATCGTGGTTTGGCATATCATGGGTTGGCATAAGAAGTTAAATGGGAATTTGAGGGAGTTTTGTGAAAGCCACAGACAACATGTAAAGATCAACAGATGACACACACAAAGTTTGGAAACTCAGGAATGCAGAAAATATATGTAAAGTGCTATGTAACATCAACATATTTTATCTCTTAAAACAAACAAAACCATTTCATATCTTAACACCATGAATAACTCAAGACTTTTTTGGTGCGAAGGGAGAACCAAAAATATTTATGTGGATTTTCCAGGTCATGGAGGCACCATGCCCCTAACCCCTGCAATGTGGAAGGGATAACTGTACTATCGTGGGAGGGCTAGATGACTTAAGAGAAAAAATACTCCTGGAAAAGAAGTCAGAGACAAAGCATTTACCCCCATATACCTCTATAAACAGAACAGAAATGCAGTCTGTGGGCACAACAGCTTTGAAGGTGAGAACACCACCATGCTTGGATGGGCTTGAAAACTATCCTGCCCTGCTTTAAACATTTCCATGGCTTGCCTACCTTGGTTAGTGCAGTGGTTCTTCACATTTTGGGGGTCCCAGACTCTTTAAGCAGTCCATGGACCCTTTTCTTTTAATGTTTTTTAGATGTCTAAAATAAAAGAGGATTACAAAGGAAACCAAATATGTTGAAATACAGCTTTATATTACTCTATAATTTAACTATATAACTATACATTCTATATAACTATATCCACCTGTCCATCTATCTACCTATCTTCCATCCATCCATCCATCCATCCATCCATCCATCCGTAAATGTTTATGGATTCTAGTAGAACAACCCCTGAGTGAGAGTCAAATCTGCCAAGTAGGACATAAATTCAGACCCTAGAGACCCACTTCTCAATATTAGAGACCGTTTGATCTCTGTGGAGAATCTAACTACCACACATTTAAAATCAACAATTAACCTTTGGGAATGGAGAGGAAGAACAATGGATTGATATTGTGACACAACTATTAAAGACTCACGGCTAATGTTCATCTCAGATGATTAATATGGTCATGAAATCACAATTTGTATTCTTGTGGTGCTTTAATGTTGACAATACCCTCATCCCTCATTGCAAGGCAGAAGTAGCGAATTCAGTTAATGTTATCCCCATTTCACAAAAGAAATTGGGGCCCAGGAACAAATTAGGATTCCCACTCCCTATCCACATTTCCTTCTTCTCATCCATTGTCCCCTAAGTTTCGGAATCTCACTATTCACAGCAGGGAAGGGGAATTAAAAGACTCGTCACTGTACTTATGTTTCTCCTATAAAGAGCAATCATTTCCTTCTAAGTCCCAACGACCTTGAATTTGATTCTTTTGTATTTATTCTCTTTATTATTCTCTATATACACCTATATAGGGTGTTCCAAACATCTAAGTATAGTCTTAAGCTATTAAGGCTTAAATTTTTCTCTTATGGCAGATTTCTTTTAGCTATTAAGGCTTAAAACGTGGCAGAAATGCATGGGACACCCTATAGATGAAATGTGAGGGTAGTGACCACAGGAAGGCCTTGGTTCAAGTGCTCTCCCCGCCCCCAATTTCATATTGTCTGTGTGACCCTGAGCAAATTAACCTTTCATCAGTCTCTAAAATGATGTGTTGACTTGTATTGGTGGAGGGAGTTTCTTCCTTTGGGAGTTCCCTGTCCTGAAGAAATGAGACCCCTCTTTACTTATGTGTGGCCCCCTTCCTTCCTCCACTGGAAGTGGAGCTTGTTTCATTCTTTGTATCTGTACACCCAAGCTTTGCTACAGTTAATATTAAAATGGGATTTATCTTTTGTGCCAGCTATGTGAGCAGACTCTGCTATCTCTATGGTATCATGTGCCTGATTATATTAGACGTGCTCATCTCCCCTCCAGGGTTCTCTACTGACTGAATTGACACCATTCAGATTCTTTAGTGCCCTGCTAGGCCACCTGTTCTCTGCATCCCTTAATGAACCACATGGTGGGCTCCAGGATCTGTGTGTTTGCAGGGGGATTGTGCAGATCACTTTTATAAGCAGAGAACACTTTTGTGGCCCATTGCATTTAATTGGTGAGGGCTCACTGGCACTCAACTGTGAAATATAAATTATTCAAAAGCCCTTAAGGTGATAAAGGAATATGCTGTTAGGGACTTTCCAAGAGCTGGCCCAGATACAAAAAGAAAATTTAGAAAACAAACAACAAAAATCAGATAATTTTGTTGCTGGAATTTCTGAAGAAAGTTAAGTTTTATGGTAAGGAGATGGGTAATTGATTATTCTACTGAATTAATATTTACTGACCAACTACAAAAGATAGATACATATATGCACATAGGTATATTACATACATACCAACTTAGGTCCCAGGTGCTGTTTGAAGAAACAAAATGAAGGCCATGGATCTTGACAATAAGAGACTACTTCAGGGTCCGTAAAATACCATTAATACTGGTTAATTGGTTGGGACCATGGGCAGGTCAGCCCTCTGTAACTCAATATTCCTATCAATATGTGAAAAGGTTCTCCCCTAAGCCTTCCATTTGAAGACCCAGAGGATCTCAAAGTTGTGAAGTGCCTTAGAAATCAATCCTTTTCTTCGACAGATGAGGAAACTGAGGCACAGGAAAGTGACTTTACCATGTCTCAGATCTAATGACACTAGTCAGTAACTCAGCTTTGACTGAAAATCATACGGACACCCATCACATAACCAGGACTCACGTTTATTTATGCCTGATTACTCATACTACAACTGCTATAGGTTAGTGCTCATTACTGCCTTGAAATAAATGCAAAGTATTATATGTGACAAGCTCCAATGGTCTGAATTTGTTTTTAATACACAAAAAAGAATCCATTTAACAAAGAACAGTGATATCCCATTACACTATTCAAGAAGCCTTGTCTGAATTAGTGAAAGGGAGTTTTCTAGTAGATAAGTCTAATTAAATTAATTGCTAACAAAATGTTCTCTTCTTGGTTTAACAGATGGATGGAGTCAGAGAAAAAAAGCCTGTGTCTCCTGGCAAAAAGTACATGAGTAAGTCATTTAAAGAAGCATTAGGATGAAATGAGGCAGAGCTAGATAAGCAAATAGAACCAAAGGCCAAGGGACAAGTCACTGTGGCCAGAAGATCATGGAGAGAAAGCCTAAGGCCAGCTGAGGAATGGAAGCCAGGAAAGCTCCAGAAGAGGCTGACAGAGGAGGGGGATAATAAGGCTGAATGCTTATACATGGCGAGATGCAGTCTTGATATCTTTTAATCAACTGTTTTTCTCTGATGGTAGAGAGATAGGGAGGGAAGGAAGGAAGGGAGGAAGGGAGGAAGAAGGAAGATAGGAAACAAGCATTTATTAGGTGCTTACTATGTGTTAGGTATACAAATAAAAGCAAAGCCAGTCCCTGCCTTCAAGGCACTTGCACTGTAATGGGAGAAGACAATGCATAAAAGGCAGCTGAGAAGAGGGTATCTGGTTCTGAAGTCCAAAAGCCAGGAACAGAGGAGGGAGACAAAGATCAGCTTGGGCCCCTTCACAAAATGGAGGCGCTGGAGGAACTGGGCAGTGGGAGAAGGGGGTGGGCCTTACAGCAGGATGCCCCATGTCTGGAAAGCTCCAGGGACAACAGCACATGGCAGCAAGACATCTCCCCAAGACTAATGACTTCACTGGATTCTCTTTCAGCTTCACACCCTCTGCACTAATAGCATCATTTGTCCTCCTTTCGCAAGGGCCTCACCACTGCCCTGGGAGGGAGTGGGGGCTGTGATGATGCCCATTTTACAGATGAGGAAACTGAGGCAGGAAGAGGTTAAAGTGATGTCCAGAGTGCCACATTGAGCTGGATTTGAACTCAGGCCTCCCTGACCCCAGGCCAGTGCCCCTGAGCAGCATGCTGTTGGAGACTGCAAGTTCCTTGAGAGCAGGGACCTATTCATTCACTCATCTTTTTATCTTCCATATGAGCACAGGACCCCACAGGCAGCATGGAATTAGGAACCATTCACTGACCCAAACTGAGTGCAGAAAGCCTGATGGATCAATCTCTGCCCTCAAAGAGCTTGAGAGTTACGGCAGGGCCCCTGGAATGGCAGAATCACTTTTTAAAAAGACATAACCGGATGCCTGCTGCAAGGAGCTCCTGGGTCTTCCCTGCCTGGGAAGGTGAGGTCAGAAGGCCCCAGGGGGCAGTGAGGGGTGCTCCCTGTCTGCTTGAGCCCCCTGGGATTCTGGCAGTTACAGGGAAGTAACAGGAACCCACTTTTCAGACCTCGGCTTTGACCCAAGGCAGATGACATGTGCAGGTATGTCTACACTCATCCCACCACACATACCTCCCACAATCATCCCCACCCTCCACTTATCCTCCCTTTTTGACCCCTGTAATGGGAATGGGAATTTGAAGATCTTCCCTGCTCCTTAATAGACCTGGGGGCAGTTTGACGCCCTTCCCTGCTTTGAAAGTAAACTCTGCTCCCTGATAGGCTGAATGGAATCACACGGAGCCTGTGGTGGAGGGAATTTGCTGAAGGGAAGCAGAGCCCACAGGTAGCTGGTAGTCAGAGCTAGCCAGACATTGGGGGAGAGTTTGCTCAGGCAAGAAGTCAGATAGGCTCCTGAATAGATATTGATCTTGTACTGGTTTGTGGGAAGGCTGAAGGATGCTGTGGCTCTCGGTGTTATGGCTTCTGAATATCTTCCGTACTATGATGGAATTTGCTTACTGGTTTTGGGATTGGGTTTTCTGGTGTCCAAATAAATGCTTCAGTTCTACCCTCTATCTGGAGAGTTTGGTATATTCTGTGATTGAATGTCATGTGACACTTATAGTCACAGTCTTTATCATGATTGTGGGTGCTATAAATATTGCATTGGCGCTACACCCTCCTACTCACACACACTCCCCACACTCCCAACACACAACTACCAACCTCCTCTCATACCTACCCACCCACACTCACTCTCCCACACCTCCCCCACACTCACCTATACATTCTCACCCACTACAGCAACTTCCTCTTTACAATTACTGCCCCCCTCAACCCCACTCACAGTCCCTCCAGAAAGAAGGATTTCAGCTGGTGGGCAAAGCTTCTCTTCCCTGGTCAGTTTGTGCGGCCAGCCACAGCAGCCAATGAATGGACACCCAGCAGGAGATCACGAGGTAAAGATTTATTAAGATTCCATAGCCGTCTCTGCATCTCCACTGTCCCTCTCTGTGAGGGGGTGGGAGCCACTGGCCAGGGAATGTGACTGGCTGGTGACAATCAGCCGCTCTCGATGGCCAAAAACTTGATTCACTGAAAAGGAAACAAGGGGCTGAGGGTCACTACCTCCTGCACGATGAGTGACCAGGGGAGACCCATGAGGGAAATGAGACCCCAAACCCAAATCACTCTTTTTCCAACCATGAAAATGATGAGAGCTAAGACCAAGACATCCCTGGAGGCTGGGAAGCTGCCTGGAAGGCTGGGAAAACTGGCCCTAAACTCTCAAACTGTCCTTTTGGTCCAGTCTCCTCCCTCCTACTCCTGTCCCTTCATGTCTCTGGCTGTATCCTGTGTCTGGCACTGGTCTATAATAGACACTTGTGGAAGGACCAACACAGGACCTCAGAGATGAGGCCTGATGTGAGTGAGGAGGGGTGTTTAGAGGGGTTTGCACAGCCTTCCTAAGGCCAGCTGGCTCTCCTGCCAAAAGGGGCCTGGACCCACCAGGCTTGAGATTAGCACCACATAGCCTGGGGAGGATGGGAAAGGGGAGAGCCGGGCAGGTGCCCTCCTTTTTCTTCTAGCTCCCCAGAGAACATGCTGTGCACCTAGGAGGATCCAATTACTATTTTTTTTTACTATGCATTGAGTGCTCTTCATCAAACTCCACAACACGCAAGAGTCCCACATGAGGTGGCCAGAGGGAGGGTCGTGGAGTCAGGAGAGCCTGAAGCCTGCATCTGGCCATGCCTGAGCGATTTAATGTTCCATGCCCCCAAATAACTCTGAGGCTGCTAAGTGACAAGCAGCTGCCCACTGGCATTAGCAGAGGGAGCTTCCTCACTGGGAGTTCCCGATAGTGATGAAGTCACAGGCCTTGTCAAAAAAATAAAACCAACCAGAGGATGATAGAGACGTATGAGACTGGTCAGTGGAGGTCAAGAACCGAATCCGCTCTTGCCCTCCAGCCACAGCTGTGCAAGCTTAGACAGAGGGAGGGCCTGGCGAGGATGGGTCTAGTGAAAGGGAGCCCTTACCTGAAGAAATGGTGCTGATGTCCCAGACCCGGAGTCCTTCTCTCTGACCCCCAAACGCATAAACGAAAGGGAAGTCTGGGCAGCATGAGGCACAGAAGAGCACACCCTGAGGGAGAAGAGCAGTCTGGGCATTGGTGTCAGGTTCATGTCCTGCCACCCTCTGCTCCTGTACCTCCAACATCTGCTCACCAAGGAGGGCGCCCCCCGCCTTAGGCGGACCCGCTGAGCCCCTCATGGTCTGAGCATCCCCCACCCCTTCAGGTCCATCCTGGATGACCCAACACTCCCTGCTCTGGGCTGTTTCTTTATTCTCTGAAAAGGGGACAAGGATGCCCAAAGGGCTCTTGGAACAATCTTTTTTGGTGAAATGAAGGCTTGTCAGCTGCCATGTGTCTAGACTTAAAGAGCCTTTGGCAGGGATGATAACCTCACTGGGGCCATTATGGCACTGAGTCAGGAAGCAGGGACTCCCTGGTGTCAGCAGCTTCAGCTCAGAGGCAAAGCAGGGTCAGGGAGGGACTGAAGCTTCCCCAGCCCCAAATGCCTCAACACAAGAAGGGCTGGCCCCACTCTGGACATGGGCTCCAGGGCAGAAGAAATGGAAGCAGAAGAGGGATCAGGAATCACTCACCATTTTCATGTCTCTGGAGTGCACCAGACTCGGTCTGTCTCCTAGGATGTCCCAGATCTTTACATATCTGTCTGATGAGGTGGTCACGAGGCAGCCCTTAACCTGACTGCTTAACTCGAGTCCTGGAAAGGAAGGCACCATAGGCACCCAAAGGAATAGTCTTTCATCTCCTTAATGCCTGTATACAATTAATTCACCAACAAATACAGGGGAACAAAGGGAGGAACCATCTGTACTCACCAGAAACTTCTTCATCATGGGCCTTGAGGGTAAAGACAGGCTTATTGGAACGTGCATCCAAGTTGTACACGAATCCGTCCTCTGTGCTGGCCTGGGGGGCACACCCATGGGTCAGCAGAGAGCCCGAGAGGGCAGGGTTTCAGTGGGTGCTTCCTCCAGGTACCTTTCATCAGTCAATCACTAATCAAGTGCCTGCTTTAACCAACTCTACCCATAAGAACGCACCCACTCAGACAGAGATATTGTTCTTGATCTCCTGGATAGGAGAAGAAAACACAAGTGTCCTCCCCACACCGGCAGTCCCAGAGGTGGACTACATCTCTGACAGCAAATGGCTTCATCATTTTCCAAGGACATCTGTAGAGGGAATGGGAATTTGAAGACCTTCCCTGTTGTGAAGATAAACACTGCCCCCTGACAGGCTCAATGTAGTTATATGGAGCTGGTGGAAGGAGGAGTTTGCTGAGGAGAAACAGAGCCCACAGGAAGCTGGTAAGAGGTAGCCTGACAGTTGGAGTCAGCTGAAGACCGTTGGGAACAGAGGAGCTTAGGGAAGGAGACAGAGGGTTTTGTGAGTAAATATTGTCTGGTATTGGTTTACGGGAAGGCTGAAGGACACTGTGGCTCTCAGCATTATTATGGCTTCTGAATATTTTTGGTACTATAATGGAATCGGCTTATACTGGTTTTGGGATTGGATTTTCTGGTGTCTAAATAAATCCTTCAGTTTTATCCTCTATCTGGAGAGTTTGGCATATTTTGTGATCAAATGTCATGTGATACTTAATAGTCACAATCTTTAGCATGATCATGGGCACTGTAAATATTGCATTGGCGCTACAACCTCACGTCCCTAAAGTGGACAACAAAGCCATTGAGTTTCTCCTGCTGCAGACATCATATAGAACGAATCACTGGACTCCCCCTAAAGGTCAAGTGGACCCAGGAGAGAGTAACTTAGAGGCAGCTTTTAGGGAAACCCAGAAGAAGCTGGCCTGGCTGCCAGCCAGCTGAAGATCATTGAGGGATTCAATAGTGAACTCAGCTATGCAGTCAACAGTAAGCCCAAAACAATCATCTACTGGCTGGTGAAGAGAAGGACTACAACGTGCAAATTCGGCTACGTGGGGAGCACCAGGCTTTACTGCTGGCTGAAACTAGAGGAGCCTTCAAGCTGACACAGTGCAAGGACATGGCCACATCCTTCAGAGAAAGGCACAAGTTTCTCTGCTCCAACACACCTTGACTCCAGGAGAGGGAAGGTCTTTTTGAGATACCCAAGATTCAGCCTGATGAGGTTCTCAGGTATCTCTTCTGAGATCAACCCCTAACCTCATTAGGTTATCCAATCCTGCAGTACAGGAAAGCTGAAGCAACCAATGAAACCAGCTTTTAGGTCAGATCAAACATCATGGTACTGAAATGAAAAAGTAGTATGGAAATATATAAAGCCAAATTTCTACACTCTTGTACCTGAGGAATAAACTGTTTGAAACTAGAAAAAAAACCCCCACAAGTGACTCTCTCTCATGCCTAAGTGACCCTCAGCCAACAGACAGAGGGTTCTCCACGGCTGACTGGGGCCTTCTGTGGCGACTTCTCCCATTAAAATATTTGAGTCACATCAGACAACTGGTGGCACACTGGATAGAGCTCCAGGCTTGGAGTCAGAAGTCAAATCTGGCTTCAGACTTTTACTACCTGTGGGACCCTGGGTAAGTCTGCCTCAGTTTCCTTATCTGGGATGATAACAGAAGCTACCTCCCAGGATGTTCATGAGGACCAAATGATGTTTATAAAAAACTTTGCAAATGTTAAGGTGTTATATAAATCTGGCTATAGCATCTAACACTAGGAGCTTGGTGAATGAGAAAGGCAAAAGCCAAGCCTGCCCTCATGACAAACACATTCTACCAGGGGGAGGAGACAGCACGTGTGTCTAAGGACGCAGCTTAGGACAAGCTACCCAGAGGGTGGATGGAAGGAGGGAAGGTTCTCGCAGCAGGGGCTGCTGTAGGCCTGGAGCTGGCCCCCCCTAGCTTAGGGTGGACACGCCCAGAGGCTGCCTGGCCCTGCCTGATCCTATCACCTGCTGCCTTCCATGTGCTCCCCAGCCTTGGAGGCCCAGCTCCAACATCCCCCAATCCCCTCTGAGCTCCTCCATCCCTCCCTTGTCCTTCTGAACAAACCACCCCATTGTAGCTGTTAACAGCCATGTGTGTCCATCTCTCCTCTCCCTGGACCAGAATGAGACTACAATCATCCTGGCTTTTCCTCCTCTCATCCGTGCAGAGTGAAACCTGTCTCCTCAGCAAAGCCTCAGACGGTAAAATGGCCTGATGGCAGAGGCCCAGGAAGGTTTGGGGCTGGGAGGACCCGAGGCTCCTTTGGCTTCCTCCTTGAAGCAACCTTAGGAGCAGCCTCTCTGGGAAAAGATCAAGGTTCTGTACAGGTTCTTACCAAAAAATTGCATGGAGAGAAGTGATTCCAGGTTACTCTTTCCACCTGCCCGCTAAACTTCCAGAGGCGGTGATTCTCCTGGGGACTTCGGCAATCATACAAGGCCACAGACCTGGAGGACCAAGGACAGGGGAGGTAAGGAGCCCAGCCTGGCCGCCAACACTGCATAGATTAGCGGGATTAGCAGTGACGGAGAATTCCAACCCTTCATTTCCTCCTGAAGAGGAGCAATGTGCTGTTGCTCCTCTTAGACACACATGCTGTCTTCCTCCTCTCCCCTAAGAGGACAGGCTGAAGCACCTCTCTGGCTCAAAGGCAAAGGTGGCCCATGGGCTCATGTCTAGTTCCCGCCTTGGCCTTGCCCAGCCCAGAGCAGGATGAGTTAACAGCCCCTGGCAGCCTGGCCATGCAGGCAGGCGCTATGCCTGGGCACACAATGTTGGACTTGGCATCCTTGGATCAAGCCCTTGTTCTGTTACTGATGTCATCAGTCATATGACACAGAGCAAGTGGACATCAATTTCCTCACCTGTAAAACGGGAATGATAATGACTGCTGGGAAAATGAGAAGAGATAATAGATGGATGTTTAATAACTGCAAGGGCTGTGTCGGCATAAGCTTTCCTGCTGCTCCTTCAGTGGAATGGGACACATCTAAATTGGTGGTGTCAGTCACTTCACCTCTGCCTCAGTTTCCTTATCTGTAAAATGGGGATAATAGCTGCACCCACCTTCCAGGGTACTTTTGGGAGTCAAAGCAGATGAAATGCTCAGCAAACTAATACTGGCCACTCTGGAGTCCTAGGGCCTGCATTCAAATCTTACCTCTGCTGCTTGCTACCTTCAGCCAATCATTTAACCTCCTGGGCCTCAGTTTCCCCATGTGTAGGAGGAAGCTAGACTAGATGGTTATTAACTCCTTTTCAGCTTAAGGTTGATGGCTCTGTGATCCCCAATCTGTCACAATTTTACTGAATGAGGAAGGGCTGTCACAATTTCTTAAAAACCGAAGTGCCACTACCACAGTTTTTAGGACACAATTAATTTTCTCTCACCAAGAAACCGGGAGGGAAGGAGCTACGCTTCCCACAAGTAAGTCTACCTAGAGATTAGGTGCAGAGAGACTGCTCCGGGGGGAGAAGCTGACATGCCTGGGCCCAGTTGTAGAGAACCAGGCCACTCTCTGTCCCAGCAGAGTTGGTCTCAACTGTGCTGATCGTCTTTGTCATTTCCGCTGAGTAAGTGGCAGAGGACTGGCCCCTGGGGGCTGATGTTTTCATCACCACCATTGGAAAGCAAAGGTGGCTCTTCCACGGAGTCCCCAGGAGCTCACAACTTGTACAACGTGCACCCGCTGTCCTTGGCACACTCGGCCCAATCATCATTCACTCCTGTGTCAGACTTTAGCAAGGACCCCAAGGAACATCACACGCTATCCAGAAAGCCTCCCAAGATGCCGCTGCACACAGAGAAGACACTCACTTGTCGTATGATCCAGAAATCAGGGTCTGTGGTTCAAATGGATGGAACTGCAACGTTTGGACCTGAAGAAGAAGGCACACAACAACCCGTAACTGCCAGATGCAGCTTGAGAAAACAGACGTTTCAGAATGGAGGCTGCTGGTCCTGAAGGGGGGATGAAAAAAGCAGCTCCCTCCCCACTTCTTCCCAGGGCAGAGGACTATGAGTGTAGAGTGTGGCATACACTGTCAAACTTGGGTGATGTGTCAATTGTGCTCAACTGACTTTTCCCTCTTTCTCTATTTGTCGTTACAAGAGCTAGCTTGAAAAATACTTGAAAATGAAGATGATGTGAAAACGAGGATATCAATAAAAATCAAACCTTTAAAAAAGGGAAGACAAGTGTCTGAACCTTTGGTGGGCACAAGGAGACATGCATGGACTAGCTATGGAGAGCCCTGCCCTAGATGGGTGAGAACATCTTCTAAAATACACAAGTCTGGACCATCTGATCACAGATTACCTGCCTCCTAAGGATGAGCTAGCAGCTGGGGCCGCCTCCCATGGCATGTTTCCAGCCCACTCCTCAGCAGCTGAAGGACACCTGGCTTGGGACCTTGGGATGTGTGAGATGGAGGCAATCTGTCTTACTGGGAATAGTGTGGTTTTTTTTCCTGGGATCCCAGAGAGAAAATACCAAATCAAATACCTTGTCTGTGTGTAAGGTCAGGTTGGCCACGGACTTCCCCAAAGCCATGTCCCATAGGATGACTGTGCTGTCTGCAGAGGCACTGGCCAGCACATTTCTGGAAAAAGAAGAAAGAAAACAAAGCAAGTCACCTTCACAAAAAACCAAAGGTATTACCTTGGACTAACGTATGGAAAAGAGAGATGACTTCACTTTGTGCATTAAATAAAGAGGTATCTTTAATATATTTCCCCCTGGAAACTGAGACCTGAATCTTCAGCCCTAAAATATTAAAAGAAACCTAGTTAAAAGAAAGACAAGATGGAACCAAGTCGTTTCTGAAAATGGTACTTTGCCTAGAAAATCAGTTACTAGAAATCAACAGCACCATATGAGTTTTGCAGCTGACATAGGCGGGTCCATTCTCAGGATAAAGGAAATCATTCTAGTGAGAACCACCTTGGTCCCTTGGCATGGCCAACCAGGGACCCAGGTAAACCTGTCAATTGCTAGGGGAAGCCTCTCTTGTCCTAGGCTCACACTCCATTATTGGCATTACATTTGCTATTCTTGTTATCTGAGATTCTGAGCAGGTGTTTTGGTTATGAGTATTTGGAAGCACCATGGGCACTGCTATGGATGCCATAGGCACTCACGTCGGGATGAAGTCCAATGATTGTTTCAATGTTTGTTCTCCACCCTGATCACTACAGACGTTTCTATCTTAAATACTAGGACCCCCCAAGAAAGGCCTTCAAAAGAAGCTGATGGCAGCACAAAGAGTAGGCATTTTGTGATGGTGAGAATTTTACTGGAAATCAATGCCCTGGCTCTAGAACCCATAAACAAGTCCTTCCTTCCTTCATTCAGCATTATTAATGCCAGTCTGCTACCACAAGACCTTGGCAATGACCCCAAACTGAGGCGGTCAGAGAGAGCTCCTGCTGAGGGCCCTTTTCCAGTCCCTTGTCATAAAGAAAAGGAAACTAACTCTAGCAGCAAAGATAAACCTTGGAGCTGGATTTGGATTTGAACAAGCTGAAGTAAAGATGAAACCTGAATGCATAACAGAACTAGAGGGGGTCAGGAACAAGGAGATTGGCAGACTTAGGTAAAAGTGTCCACATGAAGCCATTTCCCCATTGGCAAGTCCCCAGAGGACACAAACAAGCAAGCTTCAAAGGAAGAAATGCAAACTACCCACAACCCAGTGAAAAAAAACGTTCAAAATCACTAGCTCTCAGAGAAAAACAAAGCAATATGGAGGTATCAATGCAGCAAAGCTGGGAGGTGGATGGGTAATCTCCCTGCTGAGGAAAACTCTGAGAAAACAGACCCTCAGGTGCTGCCAGGGCAGCTGTGATGGGTCTAACTGCCTGAAAGTTAAGCAAGAAGTTATTGGACTGCTCATGTATTGTGGTCTGGAGATGTTATTTCTAGGGCTACACTCCAGAAAAGACCCCTGTGTAGAAAGATATTGAAGGGGGTTGGGAGGGAGGGGAATAAGGATTTCTACAGCACCTACTATGTGCCAGACACTTTGCTCAGTGCTTTTCAAATATCCCATTTATCTCCACAATAGCCTTGGAGGTTGGTGCTCTTATCTCCATTTTCCAGCTGAGGAAACTGAGGCAAAGGGAGGGGAAGAGACTGGCCTAGGGTTACACAGCTAGTGCTTGAGACTGGATTTTAACTCTGGTTTTCCTGATTCCAGGCCCAGTGCTACCTGGTGCTTCATGACACCAACACTCTGGAAACACAGAGATGCCAAATGACTGGGGATGGCTGGGATGACCCTGGCTTAGGGACGCAGAGAGGAGGCATGGCTCCTTAGGGAGGAAGGGCTGTGAAGCCTGCAGAATGACAGGTAAAGAATGTAAAAAACATTTACAAGGAGGTAAAAAGTCTGTGGAAAGCAGTGAGCCCAAGGCTAACAGTAACAGTACATCTTTCTACCCAAAGGCCTGCTGTGAGATTCATCTACAGCTAGCTCAGAGAGAAATCAGCTTCAGACTATCCAGGGCAGTTCTTAGTGTGGGTCTGTGAACTTGTGTGTTAAGAGTGTGATAACTGTCCTCTGATGTAACTGGTTTACTTTGTAATCCTATGGATTTTATGTACTGCCTTTGAAAACTTGATTCTGGCTGGGTATGGTGGTGTAAGCCTGGGATTCCTGGTTCCTAGGAGGTGCAACCCAGAAGATCTCTTGAGCTCAGGAGATATGGGACACAGCCAGGCTGAAGCCAAGGGGACATTAGCAATAAGTCTGGCACCAATGAGGGTCACCAGGCTGCCGAAGGAGAGGCAAATGGCCTGGGGCAGAAATGGAGCTAATCAGCAAAGGGAACCAGGGGTGAATTAAACTTGCACTTCCTGTCTGGGTGAAAGGGAGACCCAGTCTTTAAAAAAAGAGTGACTGAGGAGTGCACAGGCTTCACCAGACTGTCCCAGGGGCCTAGGGCACAAAAACGTCCTACTCTAGGAGATGCCTAGATAGACAATGGGCCACTAGCAGAAAGGAAAAGAGATGGGCTGAGCAGGGGAGCCAGGGTCCACAGAAAATCCCCTTAAGAATAAGATTAAGAATACAGGCCAGTTGCCATCCCTAAACCTTGGGCAGCAGGCATAACAGGACTGAGCCTCCATCAGTAGACTGAGCATGTGTTTCAAGGATTTCCAGTAGGAGGAAAATACCTCAGAAGTCTGTTAGTGTGATGTTGAGATGTTTTGGAAATTTAGCTTTTCCTTCAGTTATTCTGAGAAGGGGCTGTTATTTTTTTTTTTTTAATTTTTGCTTTTTGGAAGAGGGAAGGCAGTACAACTGGGGTTAAGTGACTTGCCCAAGGTCACATGGCTAGTAAGTATTAAGTGTCTGAGGTTGGATTTGAACTCACGTCCTCCTGATTCCAGGGCTGGGGGTGGCTATTATTATTTCAAAAAGGCTTCCACAGACTAGCTGCCAAACGGGTTCATGACACTGAGATTAAGAACCCCTGTTATACACAGAGAGAGATGGAGGTGGATCCAGGTTGTGAGATGTTATTAAGAGGGAAAATGACTTGTCAAGACGAGTTATTTAAAATGTTTTTACCTGATTAGTTTATTCCATGAAAGATCGAGAATGGCATCAGTGTGTCCTTCTGGAGTCTCTTCAGCTGTTCGGCTCTGGAATAGGTAGTGACCCTCAATTATATGATAATGAAGTGTTTTGGTCATGAAGAAGTGTGCTTTAAAGGCTAGAGGCAGCAGGGGTCCAAGGTTTGGTGCCTCTCTAATCCAAAGGGCCAGACCCTGGATTTTGGGTCAGAGGCCCTGGGATGGAATCCCAACTCTGACTTGTATGAGCTGTGACACTGCACCTCATCTGTAAAATGGGGATGAAACCTGTTATCCTTCCCTCATGGGATTGTTTGATATTCAAATGAGATGAGGTATACAAAGTAAAGTACTTCATAAACTTGAAAGGGCTACACATAGCGATCAGTTTTTATTTCCCCTGTGATCTCCATCAGGTCATGTAACCTCTCTAGGCCTCAGTTTCCCATTCTGTAAAATGGAACCAGTGGCAATAAATGATGTCCAGGGTCCCTCCTGGCTCTACCTCCAGGGTGAGGCCGTGTCTCTCACAATAAAGAGGCAGAATTTATTTCAGTCTTTGACCTGGGCAGCATGCACAGGTAACTGCCAGACACACTGAACACCCCAAGAATCTCTACTCTCCAGCATAGGAACTAGGAGTCACATCAGCCGAGGAGGCGGTGACCCTTCATTCTAAATGCTAAACAAGGACTAAGAATACCCAAGGGAGCCTGTGCCTACCCGAGGAGCTGTTGGAGGCAAAGGAGGATGCTGGCCAGGGGGGAGGCCACTCCCCAGGGAAGTAGGCCACTGCCCAGAAGGGGAGGCTGCTGCCCAGGAAAGGAGAGGCATTCAGAGGAAGGAGGCTACTCCTCAAGTTCATCAGAAATCAAATGTGCCCTTGATGACACCAGCTGTGGCAAGGACAGCCCACAGGGGCTGGCCTAGCCTACCTGCCATCCTCTCAGAGCTTTCAATGTTTCTCTTTACCTTTTTCCCTTTCTTCTTTTTCTTCTTCCTGTCTTTGCTCCCAAGTGAGAACACTGGCTCCAAAGAATCCACAATATCGAGGTCCCACACTTCAATCACAGGGGACATTGTGCCCACGGCCACATAGTTTCCTAAAAGAGGGCAGAGTGTGTTGCAGTTACAGTTCACGGGTTGGTTTTGGAGGCACATAAAGGTGACTGACATCCAATACTTTCCAAATTGGCAACGGCCACCTAAAGAACATGTCAGTTACTAATATGGCTGCTAGGCTCTGAATCTGCAAGACACCTGGCATTCACTGCACATGCATAGGTGGAGGCTGACAGCCTCACTAACCCAGCAACCTTTTTCTACATCACAGATATCCCTAGGTTTACAGCAAAATCTGCACCCAGAGTCCATTTCTGTTAGCCATTCTGCCTGGGCCCATGAGCTTCTGTTGGTGATTTCTTATAGAGTTACTGCAGATGCTGCTGCTTGGGCCAGCAGTCTGGTTTGCCTGTGGGCTTGGATCAGGGGTGGGGAACCTATGGCCTTGAGGCCACATGTGGCCCTCTAGGTCCTCAAGTACACTTTAACTGAAACCAGACCTCACAGAACAAATCCCCTTAATAACAAGATTTTTTTGTAAAACTTGGGACTCAGTCAAAAGGCTACACTTGAGGACCTCGAGGGCCACAAGTAGTCTTGAGGCCCCACAGATTACCTACCAGTGGTCTAGACTCACCCAATGGACACAGGTTGGGGCTTTCCCACTGAGGCTGCCTGGAGCCCATCACTGTCCCAAGTCCTGATGACAGCTACCATCCTTCTGCTAATAATCTGCACAATGTATTGCCACCCTCCCCCAAACCCAGGACAGGCCAGGGAAGAAATGAGAGCACCCACATCCTCGAGGCATAGACAGCAACAAAATCTGTGAAGACACATGCACACAGTGCCCTCCTCAGAAGGCATCCTACCCAGCCACAGAATCTGGCCACCCTCTTTCAGACAGGTCAGACCCACCATATTTACCAGGGGTTTCATCGGGGTTGGGATCAAAATTCAGCCATTCTACACTCAGAGGATAAGCAGATAGGATAATGTCATGATGCACATAAAATGAGTCTTCTTCCTGGTTATAAACTGCAAAAATCAGGGGAAATAAATTTTAGGGCAACAAGACAGAGATCTTAAAAGTTAAGAGAACCCATGCCCCATCAGCTGAGCTGAATGCTAGACACAATGGACATGAACTGGGTTATACCATGTGGTCCCAATGGCAGGGGAGGGAGAGGAGCAGCTGGAGCCACCTAAGAGCACAGAGAACTTGGGTTCATGTCCTGCCTCTGAAACTTTCTAGCTAGGTGACCCTGGGCAAGTCACTAACTTCTGGGTGTTTCCTCTAATGTAAAAATGGGGATTGCATGCTACCAGACTGGGGCTGTTTGAAGGAAAGCAGTCTGTAAATGTGTGTGCACGCACGTGTGTGAGCTATCATTTATACAACATTCCTCACAACAACAGCAGAAAGACAGAGCACTGGGTCCAGAGTCAGGAGGACCTGAATTCAAATCCTGCATCAGACACCCACTAGCTATGTGACCCTAAGCAAGTCATTTCACCTGTTTGCGTCAGGCTTTTCATCTGTAACATGGGGATAACAGAAGCAGTACCTCCCAAGGTTGTTGTGAGGATCTGATGATATTTCTGTAAACTTTAAAGAGCTCCAAAAACGTTCCCATTATAACTACTCTACGAGTTGCTGCCATTGGCATCATGAAAAGGAACCTTGCATATCCCTCCCATATACGAGGAAAGACCTCCCTTAAGTGGACATCCCTGCATCAGCCCTGGGCCCAAACCAGCTGCTGTGACAAACATCAGGGGGCAGCAATGATGGGGCTCATGACCCAACCCAGCCTCTTCCTGTCAGGGCAGCATACTAGATGCACTCACCATGGATCTCCAGATTGCACTGGTCATCTTCGGCCCTGCCGCAGACAATGAGGTTGTCGCTGGGCTTGATCACAAAGTCATCATGTTCATACTGCTCCTAAGGGTGGAAAGCAGAAGAAATGTATTGTGGAGGAGAGAAACAAACACCGCAAGGGGCAGATACCCTCATGAGTGTGTTCAGGGGAGATTTGCTTTAGAACTTACTGTATTTTTGAGGGTAATGTAAGGATCTTCATCATTGCTCCCATAGACTGTGAGTCCCAAGAGAGACTCTTGGAGAGTCTCGGTGCCTAGAATGAGAACGTGCAAGACCAGACCCGAATCATCTCTTTAGAACATGCAGTCCCCAAAGTGCAAAGCCCCTCCCTGCCTCCCACTGTCCAGTCTCCACTCAGGTCGGCCCTTCCCTGTGCTCTCATTCTCTCTCTCTCTCTCTCTCTCTCTCTTTCTCCCCATGTACCCAACCAACCATTCATTAGCTGCTACAGTAAACATTTCTGTGTGGTTCATCCACATTATAAGAGAAGGCAGAAGCAGCTGTAACAATAATCAACTGTAAATGGGCAACATCACTAATGGATGTCCTGCTAAGCCCCTGCTCTGCCTGGCCTGGGGATGGGGGCCAGAAAAGTCAACTGGGATGGTGCCTTTGGAGGCACAAGGAGCCATGGAGGGCTAGTAAATGTTTGGGAGGGGGGTTTTGATAGGTGTCCCCCTGGAGCTGAAACTCTCGGGAGGACATTCCAAGGAGGGAGAACATGTGAACGTGCAGAGGCCCTGTGTGGCAGTGGCCAGGAGGGGCAGGCAGGCTGGGGTCTGCACTAAGTGGATGCCAATGTGGGAGTGCCCATGAGGGGATGGCTAGCAGGCTTCATGAGGAAGGGTCAAGCAGCCTAAGTCAGGAAAAAGGAGCTGGTTAAACATTCCATGGTAATCAGCAGTGAGAGAGGGCCAGCAGTTACTTCACTTGCATGCTGGGTGTGTGTGTGTGTGTGTGTGTGTGTGTGTGTGTGTCTGTGTGTGTGTGTGTGTGTCTGTGTGTGTGTGTGTGTCTGTGTGTGTGTGTGTCTGTGTGTGTGTCTATGTACACAAAAGTATGCTGGTGGGATCAGTGTGCCACAAGTGAGAAGGCCCAAAGAGGATGCCAAGGTTCAAGTATGAGAAATGGCTGGGTGCTGGGAGTGCCACCATCAGCAGACAGTGGGAAGCTGGGAGGAGGGCGGTATGACGGGTATCTCAGGGGGAGACATTCAAGGCCCATGTCGGGTCATTCCTACAAAAGCTCAGGGGCAGCCAGGTGGCTCCGTGAATAAAGCACAAACCCTGGAGTCAGGAGGACCCGAGTTCAAATCTGACCTCAGACACTTGACACTCACTAGCTGTTTGACCTTGGGCAAGTCACTCAACCCCAATTACCTCGACTTCCCCCCTCAAAAAAGAAAAAGGCTCCTCAATAGCCCAGGCCCTACCAGGTCTCCTTCCCAATGACCAAGATTGCTTTCAGTCTGGTACCTATCACACCCAGCACCTCATCATCCACCATGTTGTCCATGGTACAGGCTTGCTTACTTAAGGCCCAATGGGCTGAATCATTCTCACCATCTCATGCTTCTAAGTGTTATTTGCCTAAAACATCTCACGTGAGCAGGGTATGGATATTCTATATGTTCCCCAAATGGTGAATTTGGAGCTAGAGAACCTGGATTCAAATCCTACCCCCAATGCTTAGTAGCTGGGGCTCAGATTCCTCATCTGTATAATGGGTAAGTTGGCCTTTGAGGCCCCTTCTACCTCTTGATATCAGAGCCGATAGCCTAGTACAGTAGATGGTAAAATTCTGTGATCTAGTACAGTACTCGGTAAGTTCTAGGTAACAATGGCAGCTTATGTTTCTTTCAGGTTCTAAGCATACAGACCGATGTGTATTTGCACCTCTGATTTGGGAAGCATGTGTAGCAAGCACACCTGGCCAAGGCAGGGGATGAGAACCTCAGAACAAGGATCTGGAGCCTCAGGAATGTAGTAGAACATGTTTGGGATGTCCTGGTGACCAGAAACAGTAGAAAGCCCTCACCTGTGTCTTCATCATACTTGTCCAGCTCATACTCGGCCAGTTCATCCTCCTCCTCTCCCTCTAGGAAGCCCTCCGATGGGGGCTTGGCTACCTGGACCTGAGCCCAGGCCTGCTCTGACGCTCCCTCTGCAGTGTCTCCTTCATCACTGCTGTCAATTTCTCTGTGCAAAGAATGCAGAGTTGTGTAGCAGATACCTCTCAGCCTCCTTTTTAATTCAATAAACACTTAGTGTGTGCAGAGTGCCACACAAGGGAAGATGCATGGTTTCCATGGGGCTCACCGGCTAGCAGGGAATAAGACATAAACACGGGTAACTTTAACACACAAGATTACAGAACAGAGGGATGTGTGGTCTCCATGAGGAGGCTGTTACTAGTGGGGAAAAAGAAAGGCAACTGGAGGGAGAGGGCAGACAGGGCTAGAGAGACCCAGGACAGGGCAACGCCCAAGGCTGCAGCCTTAGGCTGAAAGGACTGAAAGGCCAGTAGATGCTCTGATCCTGATGTTCACAACCCTTCAAAAACTCACCTTATTTTCTCGTTTGCTTCATCAATGAGACGCTTGACCTCATCCTTACTTAGCTCTACCTGCAAAGACATTTAAAACTGCCAAGGTTACTATGGTACAGAGACAGGAATATTAATGGTGTAAATCAGTAAATCAGTTCTAGGACATTCCAAACAACACAATAAATATCAACGGGAACCCTGTAACTGTGACCTTCTAAAGCCCATTCTCGTTTCCCTTCCCCAGAAAGGCCTCCTTTGGAGACCCTGTGTCCTGGCTTTGAATCCTGCCTCGACCTCTCATTGCCTGTACTCCTTGGGCCTTACTCTCCTCTCTTAAATGAGGTTGAATCAGATAATCCCTTAGGGTGGCTCAGTGACCAGAGAACTGGAGGATCTGGGTTCAAATGCCATCTTAACCTTGGGCAAGTCACTATCTTTCATGGTGCCTCAGTTTCCTCATCTTTAAAATGGGAATAATACTGGCACTAGTCCCTTCGAAGAGCCACTGTGGGGAAATCACTTTGTGAACCTCACAGAATTTTAGAAATGTGAGTTATTAATTTCTTTGTGATGTCTCTTCCATCTACTGTTTTTCAGCTAGGTAGTACAGTGGATAGAGAGCTGCGCCTGCAGTTAGAAAGCCCCTAGTTCAAATTCAGCCTCAAATACTAGCTGTGTGACCCTGGGCAAGTCACTTTACCCTGTTTGCCTCAGTTTCCCCATCTGTCAAATGAGCTAGAAATGGCAAATCCCTCCAGTACCTGCCAAGAAAACCCCAAATGGGGTCATGAAGGGTTGGACAAAACTGAAAATGATTGAGTACCAATAACTGAGGCAGAGCAGGAAAGGCCTCATGTAGGAGACACGGGAGAATGTCAATCTCAGAGCCTTCTCCCTTCCAGAAAGTCCTGGATTTGAAGCCAGACAGCTCTGGCCCTGGTGTTTAGGACTTGCGTGATATTGTGCAGGTCACTCCCCCTTCCTCTCTCTCAATGACCAGATGGCCTGAAACCTACATTACACTTTACCCAGGAAACTGAGGCCCCTCTCTCATAAGACCCCCCCGCCAATTCTCCATCAAAAACCCTTTAGCTTCCTCCTTATCCTCCCCTCCCCACCAGCCTCTCCTCTCATTCCCCAAAAGCCTTCGCTGGCATCCCTTCCATCAGCCTCTGTCTTTCCTCACTCTCCCTCCTCTGTCTCTCTTCAAGACCAAACTCCTAGGAAAAGCTGTGGGAACCCTCCTAACCCCTCCCCGACTTC
>CM053597.1:236912258-236930858 GCA_028646575.1 Pseudocheirus occidentalis | reverse complement strand
GGTGGGTGACAAGGGAGGAACCAAAAGAATCTAGTATTTAAAGCTCTACAATCAAATGTTAAAATATATATTATTATTATTATTATTATTATTATTAACTACATGCAACTGGGAATTAAGATACATAGGCACTAGGGTAGGGAGACCCTCCCTGCCCTACCAGAAAGTTAGAGTGGCATTGGAGGAGGGCACAAAAGAGAGCAGATCAGGGGAGGGCTTTATAGTGGGATCGCTGTTTTGGGGTTGGGAGCAGGGGAAAGATGGGGAGAAAATTTGTAACTCAAAATCTCATGGAAAGGAATGATGTAAACAAGAAAATAAAAAAAATTTAAAAAATAAAAGAAAGTGTCTGGGGCAGAAGAGAGAAACAGAGTAGGAAAATTTTAGGAGGGAGAGAATACTTGTTAGTGGAGGGAACAGAGGAGGCTTCATGAGGAAAGGACAAGACTGGACTAGGTTTTGAAAGAAAAGGATTCTGAGGGTACAAGAGCAAAATGGTGTCATGGAAAGCACATTGGGTCCAGAGCCAGAAGACAAGCATCTGAATCTTAATTCTACCCCTTCACTCCCAGTGTGGCCCTGGGCCTGTCACTCATACAAAGATATAAGGTACATGTGCTTGAGGGAGAATTATTTTTATCCTGCTATCATGCAAGTTTAAGACAAATCACTGCCTTTGTGTGGATGTCAGAGGCATGCACAGGCTTACCTTAGACATGGAACTGGTTCATCGGATACCTCATATATAACCAAGTGAATGTTACTATCACTAATTACTATTCAATTGTAGGTTTCTATAGCACTTAAAAGATTTTTTTTCAACAAGATGTATCTGACACATCCAACTATGCACAATTATTGTGCTGCATAGTAATTAGGAAAACTAGTCAGCAGCACACATCATGGACTAAAATATTTAATTTTTAAAGTTTTATTGTATTTAAATTTATTTTAATTGTTTATTTGTTTTAATGACTCACTCATTTTCCAGTATACTGCCCCCTCCCAACTGAATCCTCCCTTGTCAAGTCAAGTCAACAAGCATTGGTTGTTATTCAGTCTTGTATGTGACTATTCGTGACCCCATTGGAGGTTTTCTTGGCAAAGGTACTGAATTGGTTTGCCCTTTTCTTCTCTACCTCTCTTTACAGATGAGGAAACTGAGACAAACAGGGTTAAGTGACTTGCCCAGGGTCACACAACTAGGCTGTATCTGTGGCCAGATGTGAACTCAGTAAGATGAGTCTTCCTGGACCCTTGGCCTGGTGGCGCCACCTGACTACCACAAGCATTGATTAAGTCTAAGTGCCAGTCACTATACTAAGCATGGGGATCCTAAAAAAAAGCGAAAGATAGTCCCTTCTCTCAAGGAATACACAGTCTAATGTGGAAGACAACATGTCTGTGTGTGTTCAGACAGGATATGTACTGAATAAATTGAGATAATCATAGAAGGTAGGCCTTAACCTTGAGGACTGGCAGAAGATGGGGGCTTTGGCTGAGTCTTACAGGAAGCCAAGGAAGCCAAGAGGCAGAGACAAAGAGAGAGAAAGTACCAGGCATGGGGGGCAGCCAGTGAAAATGTGTGGAGTCAAGACATAGAGTGTCTTGTAAAAAGAAAAATTAGTTAAGCAAAGCCTTTTGACAATATTTCTTCCCTTTCATTTCCTACTTCTCTACTCAGAGATGGGAAGTGTGTTTTCATTATCTTTGTTCTGGGATCAAGATTGGTCCTTGCAATTAATTCAACTTTACCTGTCCTTTAGTGTTGTTTTTATTTACATTATTGTTAGTCATTGTTCTCCTGGTTCTATTTGCTTTGTTCTACATCAGTTAATGCAATTCTTCTCACGCTTCTCTGAATTCCTCAATCTGGTTGTTTCTTATGGAACAATCATGCATTCATATGCCACTATCCATTTAGCTGACCCTAGTTGATGGGCAACTAGTTTATTTCAAGTTCTTTGCTACCACAAAGAGTATTGTGAATATTTTGGTGTATGTGGAGCCTCTTTGTCTTTTACCTTCTTGGAGTACATACATAAGCAATGGGATGTTTGAAAAACAATAGATGGGCTATAGTCATCTTTTTTTTTTAAAGCATAGTTACATATTGCATTCCAGTATGGTTGGAGCAATTAGCAACTCTATTAATTGTGCATTAATGTGTATGTCTTCCATAGCCCCTCTAACATTGACTCTTTTCACCTTTTGTCATCTTGGCCAGTTTGCTAAAGTATGAAGAGTTTTAATTTCCATTTTTCTTATTATTAATGATTTGGAGAAATCTTTCAAATAGCTGTTAACAGTTTGACAACCCTTTCAGAAGTGTCTGTTCATATCTATTGACCACTTATCCACTGGGTAAGTGCTCTTGGTGTTATATATTCAAATAACAAATAAGATCAAATAAGACAATATTTGTAAAGTGTGTAATAGCACAGTACCTATACAGATAGTAGGCATTTAATAAATCTTGTCCCCTTCGCTTTGTTTACATTTTTCTCTAAGGATTTCAAAATGAATAGGATTTCAAATTGTAAAGCCACACACATGCAGCCTTCCAGAGTACTGCTGTTGTGAACAGCAGGTTCTGATTACATAGTATAGTGAACACTCTATTCCATAACAAATCAGAGCAAGTCATTCATAGAAAACCAGAATACAGCAGTGAGAATATTACAACTTATCACGCCCCCTCTACTGATGAAGGTTGGCACCTTCTTTGCAATGTATAATCCCAGTGAGCTACCCAGGGCACAGAGGCCCCAGAAATCCAGGCAGAGGGTTCTGAAACTCAAGTTCCTATAAGATAATTCTGAGAATGTGTCTCATATGTTTTGGGGGAGTTTTTTAAGTCAGAGGACTGAGTATTGAATCTGGGCTGTGTGACCTCGGGCAAATCACTTAATCTAACCCGGCCTTCATTTTCCTTATCTGCAAAATAAACCCTTTGGGTCAAATGACTTTCTAGATGCCAGTTGGTGACTCTATGATCCTGTGCCTGTCTCCTAGACTTCTGTTTGCCAGGACAAATCTCAGGGTAAGTTAGATCATTAAAAGGTGACTAACCTGTAACTGAAAGGGGTAATTATTTCCCTTTCATTTGCCTTTATGGAAGAATTTTTCAGTAACTTCACGCAGATCATTGAGAGTATCAGTGAAATATCAGACATGAGCAGGAGCATGTTGGGGCCACACCATGAATGTGACCTACAAACAGAAGGCCCATGTGTAAAGTTACAGTACATGTGGGCCCACTGATTTTTCTGATACATTTGTAAAGTTAAAAATGTTCGAGAAGTGTGGATCACACATGCACACGAGCTTGCACACGCGTGTGCATACGCACACACACACACACCACTGAACACTGATGATACAATTAGGCTTTAGAGGACTTTCATCTTCAAAAGCCTTTACTTACAAACGAATGGACTAATTAGTCATTTTGGGTTGTGTGGCAAAAAGTCAACTCTTCAAAGTCTGCCTTGCTTCTCCCTGGAACTGGGGCTCCCACCCTTTCAAGTAGAGTATTTTCATCCCCAAGGGGAAAATAAATTATCTGTGCGTGTGTGTGAGTGTGAGTGTGAGTGTGAGTGTGTGTGTGTGTGTTTGAACACTGAAAAGAAAGGAAATAGCTCCCTGTGCTCTATAGAATGACAGGGTCCTTGGATTCTGTGTGGGATTACAGGAGGTCAGAGAAACTGCACTTAGAGATGTTTACAGTAAGCATGGGGAGAAATGTCTGGCAGCATTTGTTATTGTAGGGCCTTTTGATAGTTTTCCTTCCACTACCCCTCTGTCTTTCCTCTCTCATCTTCTCTTTCTTTTGCTTCATCTTTCTTGTTTTCTTTCTCTTTTGTCTCATTCTTTTTCTCTTTTTTACTCCTCTCATTTTCTTGTTTTTCTTCCTTCCTTCCTCCCTCCCTCCCTTCCTTCCTTCCTAAATCTAAAAAGTTATTTGACTCATAGGACTCATTTTAAAGATAAAGAAAAAGGAGTTCTAGTTAGATTAAGTGATTTGACTCTTCAGTCACACAGTCACACAGGTCGTAATGACAGAGACCAGATTAAATACCAGGTCCCCCTACTCAAAAACCTCCCTAAAAACACAGCAGTTACATCCTAAAAAAAACTTCGGTATGATATAGGGACTTGAGCATCGCTTTTTTTCTTCCTTCCTTCCCTTCTTCCTCTCCTCTCCTCTCCTCTCCTCTCCCCTCCTCTCCTCTCCTCTCCTCTCCTCTCCTCTCCTCTCCTCTCCTCTCCTCTCCTCTCCTCTCCAGAGAATTCCTATATGTAGTCATAGCTATTTTTAAAAAAGTTTCTCTGTCCCCTTTAAACCTGACTAATTGGGAATCGATTTCCTACATGGAGCCACGACTAAAATACATCTCCCTACCCCCTTAAATTGGACAAATTAAAGCTAGCTTTCTGAGGCTGAAAGGGGAGGCCAGGCGATCCCGTCCCTCACTCCACCCCCCCCCGGGGGTCCTCCTGGGTTTGAGGTACCTCACAGCCACAAGGGAGCACTCTTTCCTTTGATGATTCTTCCCTTCCTCCCCCCCCCCCCGCCCCCAAATGAAAGAGCGAGTTTTAAATCTGCAGTCTAAGAGCTCTTCCCATTAGCCCCGAACACCAGAAACCACAAAGGCTTCAGTTGGGTTTTGATTTTCAAGCAGAAGAGCCTCCGGTGAACTCCTCAGCCTGACAGCAGATCCTCGGGTTCCTGGGCGGGGCTCTCCCAAACCGAACATTCCTGTGCACTTTGCAAGCTACTCATCTCCTGAAGACCTCGACTCAGTGGATTATAATAATTGAAAAGCGTTGGTAGCTTGGGAAGATTACTTTGTGTTGGGTGTGAGCCGGCATTTCCAGGCTAACGGACAGAATGTAGGGGACCCTTTGTTATTTTTTGAAGGAGATCAGAGTGGGGGGGAAAGGTGGGTTTAAAGTATGGATTAAAACCTTGCCTACCAACTCGGCTCAGATCCTTATATAAAGACCTCAGAGTACAGTGAAGTTTTTAAGCCATGGAAAGTTGCCTTGAAACCTCCATGGGAACCTGAGTTTGCTGGTTCCTGTCTGGACCCCAGATCTTCACCTAAAACAGACTAGGAAGAAGTGGTCAGGATTTAGGTCTCATCAGATCACAATCACTCCTGCTTGGAAATCAGTCCCTTTGGTGACTCATTTTTTCAGCAAATAATGGAAGGCAGTAAGTCTGATGGCACTCTGAAAGGTATACCATGCTACTTCACTGCCACATCCATGAGCATGCCAGGGAATCGAAGCAGACTGTCTTTGGGAGAACCCTTCCATGTCTCCTTCCACCTAGACAGCAATTACTGGGACCGGGCCTACTATGGGGGCTGCTCAGGAAGATTCGCCTGCTTTCCTCTGCCAGGACAGCTTGAAATGTTAGACTGTGCCTTCGAACCAGCCTTCATCCAAAAACGGAATGAGCGGGAGCGGCAAAGGGTACGCTGTGTGAACGAGGGATATGCTCGCCTCCGGGACCACCTCCCCCGGGAGCTGGTGGAAAAACGCCTCAGCAAGGTGGAGACCCTCCGAGCTGCCATCGGCTACATCAAACATCTCCAGAATCTGCTCGACTCTCATTCTCTGGGAGCTTGCAGTAAGGTCAAGGAGAGCCCAACCATGTCCAGCGCTGACCCAAGACCAGAGTGCAACAGTGATGGAGAGTCTAAGGCCTCCTCAGCCTCTTCTCCCTACAGTGAGTGTGAGGAGGTTTGCAGCTAGGAAGCATCATCTTGGGGGAAGGGTATTATTTTCTGGACTCCTTTAAACATTTTCCTACCTATTTGTCAAAAACTCATCCAAGGAGTTTCCATTATGGTGGTGTTTCTCCTTCAGGTCAAGATATTTGGGAGGAAAAAAGAAATGACTGCTTCGGTGGGGGAACAAAAAGGTATTTTTGTTCTTTTGCTCTAAGGGGTTTCCCCCTCTTATATGCCAGCAACTAAAAGGAACTTTTAATATCTTTTCCCGTATTTCTTTCTCTGAAAAACATGGGGGTATGAAAGCAGATGCATTCCTGTTAACATCCTAGGATGGCAAGGGGTGGGAAAAGAGGGTTGGAAATGGGGTAGGAAAGAAAAAAGACAGACTGTCAACAGAATCCTGGAATCCAGCCATTATTCTAGACACTTTAAAGAAACTAACACTAAAATAGGAAATCTTAACTGAACTCCTTTGTGTGAATTAGGCTAGAACTTTGATGGACTGATGGTTTTCAGTGACTGTGACCTAAAGCTGACTGCCCAGAGCTAATTTGTCAGAACCAACACTGGATAAATATTGTTGATGAGCTGGGTGGCAAGTCTTTCTACAAGGTGCCTGTCAAGATCCTGCTTTGTGAAATGCTGAGCCCTTGGGAATTTTGCAGCATTGAACAGAAAATAAAACATTTTAGAATGTTAATGATCTCCTTGAGGGGTGGAATGTTTGAAGATGGGGGAGAAAATCAAAATACATTTGAAAATTTCCTTCACTCTACTTCTTTTTATTACCATTCACCCCTTTCTCTGGGGAGGTGTTCTTCACATTCTTCTCTCACTTTCTCTCCTCTCCATCTAACTTTTGATTAAATTAAAAGTTGTCCCATGGTAACTCACTGGAAATAATTGGATGTGACTTTTTGATGGTTGTGCTGTGTGAGGGGATAGAGGGAAAAGTTTGGTGAGACAGCGGCAGGGGAAGGAAGAGGGAACCTATTTCCAAATTTCTCCTTTCATGAAGACTCAGTGAAATTATACACTGTTTTTTACATAAAATGAGCAACAGAGATGTTAGAACTGAGACAGTAACCTATGGGAGGCAGCTGTGTACTATAGAAAGAAAGCTGGTGGGGTAAAGTCTTTGTTCCCCTACTTAAAGCTTTGTCTTCTCAGCCCAGACCCTCAGCGAAGGGTCTTTGAATCTGTGAAAGGAAAGAGTGGGAAAAGAGCAGGGGGCTCTTAACTTGGGGTCTGTGAACTTAAAAAAAATTGATAATTATATTTCATTCAAACTGGTTTCCTTTGTAATTCTGGATATTTTGTTTTGTGAATTTAAAAAACGACTCGAGAATGGGTCTGGAGATTTTGTCCAACCGAGGGCCACAGGGATCAGGACCCAAAAAAGGGGAAGACTCCCCACATCGAAGGATCACTGAGGTCCCCTCCCGGATCTCAATCCTTCTGCTACTAAGTCAGTTGCTTTGGAGGGGTGGAAGTCAATTTCCCATCTCCAACTTTGTTTCCTGATGCTTCCATAAAGGCAGTGATTCCTTATGGAAGAAGTACTATGATGGGGTCCCACAGAGAATCAAGTCTTGTTACACCTCTTTTCTCCATAGCCTAGTTTTCTCAGGGATCAGAATACCTGATCAGGGGAACCATCTAACACTTACCTAATTGGGGGGGGGGATTGGGAGGGAGAGGGAAAGAGAGAAAAGTGAGGGAGAGAGAGGAGAAGAGTGGGAAGAGAGGGAGAGTGAGGGAAAGAGAAAGGGAGGGGAGAGGAGTGGGAGGAAAGAGAGAGGGGGAAGAGGGAAAGAGAAAGGAAAAGAGGGAGATGGTAAGAAAGGAAAGGAAGAAGGGAGGAAGAGAGCTGTGAAAAAGGGAAGGGAAGAGAAACAGAAGGAGAATATATAGATATAGATGGATAGATATATGGAGAGACAGAGAGATAATTCAGTCAAGACTTTCTGATGACAGACAGGTTTCACCCATTGATATGTCTTTAGTTGCAGCAAAACCAGACTAGCCATGTATACCACTGAAAGGGTGATGAAGGTAGAAGCAACAACATCTATCAAAGACTATATTACTAAGTTATAGAGGTGCTGCTATCTGAAGCAGAGGAGAGATCAAAGGATTGTAAATCTAGAGGTGGAAGGGTCCTCAGAAGCCATCTAGTCCAGTCTCCTAATTTTACACATGAGGAAACTGAAGCTGAGAGAAAAAGTGACTTGGCCAAGGTAGTCATTTTTAGAGGTAGGATTAAATCCAGAGTCTGTAGCCCCAGAACTGGTACTCTTGCCCAAGGTTACATAGGTAGGACAGGGCAGAGTCAGGATTGAAACTCCAGACTCATCCTAATGGGTGCCAGAACGTTGCTGTGGCAGTCAGTCATCTAACATTTGTTCAGTGCCTAATAGGTGCTGGGACAAGGAAACCTCCCTGGATTCAGTGTCAGAGGCCCTTGGTTCAAATCCAGGCTTTGGCACTTGGTCTGTGTGACCTTGGGAAAGTCAGCTTCCCTCAGTTTTGTTGGCCTGGATGCCCTCAGAGGTCCCTGCCAGATGTAAATTGGTGATCCTGAGTCTATGGCATTGTAGGCTGGAGGAAGTGAGAGTGGAACGCTGAGTTCGTGTTATATCAGACACATCCTGTGTTCACTGCTGCCTTATCTATCCCCAATGCCTCGTAGGTGGTAGGTGCTTAAATGCTTGTTGCTTAACAGACTAAAAACAAGCTGAGTTGTGATGGTTCTCATTATTTGGTATGGCTACTGATTTTCAGCTACCCAGACAAACATCTCAGAACGATTCTGGGCCAAAGACTTTGTTCTGACTTAAGAGGAGCAGGTCTTTGGCTCAAATCATAACATGTTAATTATTATGATATATAATTATATATCAAATTATTTTTGTTTTCCTAGTATAGATTCAGTCCCCATCCTTCACTAGCCCCCGGACATATCCTGTTTCTTCTTCCAAGGAGGATGTTAGTTCCCGAAAAAGCAAGGTCAAATGACAAAAGCTCATGTATGTTATATTTAGTAATTAAAAGCAAATGGGGAGAAGGCCTGTGTTATCTTGCTGTCTAGGGGCTGGAGGAGAGGATATTTGACCAAGTCCCTGAGTATGTAGAGAATTTTTAATGTGGCCGTGTTTTGGTAAAGAGCCCAGTCTCTTTACTTTCAGGACAAGGCCATGACTATGAGAAACACTTTGAGGGATTTTTTTTAACGAGCTCTTGTGTCTAATCGATATAACTTTTCTTTAAAGAGGAGGAAAAACAATCACTGGACAGTCTGTGGAGACCTTTCTGATGGCCCTCCTTTTGTACTGTACCTCTTTTAGACAGAAAACTGGGGAAGGAGATGTATTCCCTGGAGCTCTCCAGGACAATGAGGATGAGCCAGCCATGGAGTGAAAAAGAACTTCCCCAGAAGTCAGGAGATCCAGGTTTAAGACCCACTCCAATATCTTGCAGCTCAAAAATGCTAGAGAAAGTGTGGTCAGGCTTTGAGTCAGGAAACTTGGGTTTGAATCATGCCTTTGGCAATGACCAGTTATATGTCCCTGAGCAAGGCTCCTACAAACTAGAGCCAGAAGGGGCTCAGAACCATCTGTGTCTAGCTCAACCCTCTCATTTTACAGGGAAGGAAACCAAGGCATAGATAAGCAAGGTCACACAGCTAGCAAGTAGCCTGGGTGGGTTAATAACAGTAATAACTAACATTAAACAAACAAAACACTTAACAAACATTCTCTCATTTCATCTTCACAATGCCTGGGTAAGATGTTATCCCCATTTTGCATACGAAGAGATTGAGGACAAGTGGCTTACCCAGTTACATAGTGTGAGAGGCAAGGTTGGAACCCAGGTCCAGCACCTCACTCATTGTGTCACCTGCCTCGCTTCAAGGATACAGTTTCTGTGACTCTACACTTACCTTACCTCTCTGGTAACTTTCTGGGAAAAGAAAAGTAGTCTTCTCAGAAGGAAATAGGTAGCTAGATGCCATAGTTTTTAGACCAATGGGCCTGTGGTCAGGAAGACCTGAGTTCAGATCCAGCCTCAGACATTTACTGTGTGACACTGGTCAAGTCACTTATCTCTGCCTCCATTTCCTTATCTGTAAAATGAGCCAGAGAAGGAAATGGCAAACTACTCTAGTATTCCTTCCAAGAAAATTCCAAAATGGGGTCACAAAGAGTTGGACATGACTGAAATAACTGAGCAATATTATAGTTCAGTCCCTATGCTGGGCTATGGAGACCCAAGGATGAAAATGAAACTATCCCTGCCCTCGGAGAGTTTACATTCTACTGAGTGAGAGGGGAGAATTAAGTAAATACATTCAAAGTCAATAAATACAAAGTCATCTCGGGGAGCCATGGGGGAGATCAGAATTATTTGTAATTTGAGTTCCATTTTCCTTTCAATCTTTTTTAAAATGGTGGAAACAGTAATGAAAGAACTAAATTTGGATCCACAGAAACTACTGCTGTACCTCTTTTTACACTACAAATTTATTTAATCTCAGTGCAGGACCCTCATGTGCAGGAAGAAAATGCTTTTAATCCTCCCTGATTGATTCACTTCCACATGCCACAGAAGCTTCTTCTCCTTCCACCAGCCTTCCACACCCCCTCAATAGCCCTCTCACTGGAAGACCCCACTTCTTGTTTTATTGGACTAATTGAGGTCATTCATCATGAACGCCATCTTTTCCCCTCCTCTTCATCTCAAAAAGTCCTTTTCATGATCCACAGCTCCACCTCTCCTCCAATAATGAGGCAACTCTTCTTGCCAAAGCCAATCCCTGTGTATGTGCCTTTCATCCTCTTCCCTCTTGCTTTCTCCACCAGTTTGACCTCTTGATCTTCTGCTCTCTCTCTCTTCTTTCCCCCCAATTATCAATCTCTCCCATGTGGTTGCTCAAGACATCACCTTAGGTATGGTTTTATTCTTATCTGGGTTTTTGTGGAACCATGAATTACATTCAGTCTGCCCTTAGCTCCCAAATGCAGCTATTCCCTCAACTGATCCAAGGACATCACTTGGATGCCGATGGAATGATGAGAAATTCTCTAGAATGTTTCTCCTCTGGTCAAGGGAGGGAGGAGGGAAATAGAGGGAGGAGACTAAGTCTAAAGCTGAAGGGCTCCAATCTCCCTAAGAGACTACTCAGGGGATTTTGCTGGAGCATTCTCTATTTGGCATTTGCTGGAATACAAATCTCTGCCGGATTCTCTAAAAACTTAGGTTTTGTCCTAATCTATTTTAAGACAAGGTATTACATTTCTTCAGCCAATCCAAATAGTCTTCCCAATAAACTCACCCCAGTTCATGCAAGGACATTTCCCATTTAATGTAAAGTGTCTGACTGATTGGTTGATTAAGCCTTAGTCTCACCCTAAAGTATCAGGACATCTTACCACTTACTTTCATCACAGTGAGTGACTTATTTAATTCAATTAATCAGTCCTATCCTTATATATCATCAACACCCATTTATTTCTTTTATCACTCTCCTTCACTCTCCTATCCTCATTGTGTTTTGAATAAACCCTTGACATTCTCAACCTTTTCATTACATATCGTAATGATATCCTTTCTCAGTCATGATTCAAAACTTAGGGTCTGGAAAGACCACCCTTGAGATCAATGGACTTCTACTTTATCCCAGAAGCTATCACAGATTCTTGCCGTGCTATTGTCAGTCCTGAGGACACAGACTTCATGCACATCCATATTGTTATATGTCTTAGACTGTCTTTCAGCTGCCCCATCAGACTAGGGAAGAAGTTTGTGTTCTGGGTCAGCAATTCCCAGATCTAGCTAACAAAGCCAATGGAGGGTTCAGATGGTTGGCATCTTTCAAAAGGTTTTCTAAACTGGTACTGTCTAAAGAAAGGTTGGATTTCTTTTCCCTCCCAAAGCTGCTAAAGTCTATCTTTGTCAGTCTGGTGAAGATAGGTCATGATCCCATTTATCACTTAGGGAATACAAATTCTGACAAAAATGTGGACCCCAGAAACCCTTCTCTGTGGAGCAAGTGTGCTTCCTCTGGGCAAATGTTCTAACTTTATCAATGACTCAAGAGCCAAATACATCAGTTAACTTTCATCTCTTAAACAGTTGGGGGAGGGGGCGCAAGGGAAGAGGGAGGAGAAATGCTTACAATTGCTTTTTAGTTCTTCTATTTGTCCATTAAATTATAGAACTGTTTCCAGCTCTTTGATTATTATCACTCTGTCTCTTAAGAAAGTTGCAGGCTCTTCTGGGTGGTGAGATTGTTTTTTAATCCTCAAGCTGCAATTTAACCGGTCCTTTGGTAAAGACCTGTCAAGGGCCTTTTCATGTTACATTACTCATTGTCATTAACCATTGCCAGAATGAAACCGCAGAGACCACAGAAGGAAGTATATCCAGACAGTAAAACCATCCCAACTGGTTTGAAGCAGGCATTGGGGATGGGGGAGGAGGGCACACCCTTAAAGAGTCTCTCTTTTCCTTGATGACTTTCTGACACTGGAAAAATTGATGACAAAGAAAGCTTACCAATCGAGCATAAAGGGGGCTTGAGGAATTCTCCAAGTCAATCCCCCAGCTACAGGGAGATCAGTAGCTCAGTGGATGCCTAGAAGTGCTGGGGCCCCAGGCAGGGAGTGGGAAATATACACTCTAATCAACTTTATGATTCATGAAGTGGAAATTTTAAAAAAGAATAATGAAGACAAAAATAAGTGACAACAGAGATTGTGAGACATTGGGACTCTGTATGTGGAGAGAGTTTGATGTAATGAAGACATCTCTGGGACTGATGTGTGGAAGGGCTTAGCTGACATAGGGCTCCTGTGATTGATCTAAGGTCATTTCCAGTTCTGATGTTATGTTTTATGGTCTACAATTCCTCCCAGCATTGAATTCCTATTGAAAAGGTTTCTTCCACCTCTGACTTGTTGCTGGTCACAGTAGGCACTGCCTACTCCTATCCTCCTCAATGTTAAACTCATCCTTAGCCCCTTCCTAGTCACCATCCTCTTCTGTTCTGTTTCCATTTCACCCTCTGTGACCATCCTTTACAAAAAGATAGCTACATTAGAGTCAAGGAATTTAGTTAAAATCACTTATTTATCATATACTACCTGGGTGACCATGGATAGGTGCCCTGGTTTCCATGAGGGGTTTAGACTAGATGGTATCCAAGATCCTTTCCTTAGGATCTTCCATCCTAGATCGGTGATTCTCAACCTGTGGGTCATGACCCCTTTGTGGGTCGAAGGACCCTTTCACAGGGAAACACATATTTCTGATATGACTAGACTCAGAAACAGGAGAGCCAGAGGCAGGAAGCAGTTTCAAAGAGTGTGGTCCCAGGCAGCAAAGAATAGAGCTAACTGCATTCAGAAGAACTATCTCTGACAGTGGGAGGTCAAACTGTGGAAAGGAGCAGGTCCAGGGAAGCCAGCTTAGCAATCCTCCCCAAAGAGATGCTGAACCCATGGGGGAGCTGTGTAAGGACTATGTGGGGAAAACAAGAACATCTAGATTTTCTAGTAATTCTGGAGGCGTGAGTTGCCTTGGCCATATATGAGTTCCCTAAATGTGCACTTCTTTTCCATCAAAATGTAAGCTTGTGTCATTGATGCTGTGTGCAATTAAGGGAAAGTACACCCTCAGTTTAAGGGGGTAATATTTTATGACTATAGAAATACTAGTTATTGTTATTATTATTTATTGGCTAATGAGTTATCGTTATTAGTGTTATTATTAGTGTCCTAAGTGGTAAATGAATGTCACAGACAATAATGACTAATGGAGTTCAAGAGTGAGGGAATAAGGGTGAGAGAGAGAGAGAGAAAGAGAGAGAGAGAGAGAGAGGACGCACAATGTTCATTATTCTCCTGACATAAATTATTACTTAGAGTAGTTGTGTTTACAGGACTAGGCATGGAGCAAAAACCACAGTGATGGTGATGGCCAGGATGAGTCATCTCTGTGTGGTGACCTGGCCTTTCTCACCTACACTCCACCCTACTGAAGCTTGTCAAAGAAAGGTATGTGAATGAGTCAATGGGCAGGTCCCCACGGCCCCTGGCTACAAAAGGAATCAAAAAGCTATGTTATAAGAGTGATCCTCAGACATACAGAACTATTGACCTACATAGAATATAAGCTCATTGAGAGCAGAGCCTGCTTTTCATTTTTTTTAAATCCCCAGTGCCTAGGCCTTAGTGAACACATAATAAATGCTTATTGATTGGAGCTGTGAGGGATTTTAGAGGCCACCTCGTCTAACTCCCTCATTTGACAGATGAGAAAATTGAGGTCTTCAGGATTCAAGTGATGGGCCTAAGGTTCACCAAGGTAACAAGAGGGGACCAATCCAGGAGGCTGACCCTCGGTCTCCTTATTTCAGATACTAAGGTTTCTGAAGGTTTTAGAACTTTTTGAGATTCTAAATTAAGATGGATATGTCTATATATTTATATCTGTATCATCTATATACACATATATACACATATATGTGATATATGTACATCTAAATCTATCTCAATATAGAATGAAATATACATATATAATTTATACACACACACAAACACACATGCACGTATGTATATTGCTACACACACACTGGAGTCGCATAGCTAAACCAAGTCCAGAACCCATGTTTCTAAATGTAACCTAGGGTTCAAACCTCATTTGCAGAAGACTCCTTATTGGTGGAACGAATTATCCCTCCCACTCTCTGTGCCTATGAGTAATGTTTCTCCACCAATGAAGAGAGACTTATGCAAATACACTAGACTTGAATTCCAGGTTACACTTAATCTAATATAATGTGCTTTCTGTCATGCCATCCACGTGTAAGGGGGGAACAACCAAGACTTCTTCCCCCAAAAGAGATGGTAGTGCTTTGATGGCTATACCTGATTGTAACTATAATAACTAACATTTATATACTACTTACTATGTGCTAATCTCTTTACAAATATCCCTCTTGATTCTCACCACAAGTCTTAGGAGGTAGGCACTATTGTTGTCCTCATTTTACAGATGAGGAAACTGAGGCAGGGGTTAAGTGGCTTGGTCAGAGTCACACAGCTAGTAAGTGTCTGAGTCTGAATTTGAACTCATGTCTTCCTGACTCCTTATCTTACGTTGTATCCACTGTGCCACACAGCTGCCCCATAATGTGTATACAAAGAAATCTGTATGTGTTTATTGAAATCTCTCTTGTTTAATACAAGAAATTTACAAGAAAATAGGTCTGACCACTTAAAAATGGGGGCCTGGTTATAAAAATCAGACCCATTCTTGAATGAGGTCTGTCTAATTTGTAAAGGCAACTTACATCCTCCAAGAGGAGAGATGGAACAGATGGCAGAGATGGCCTTCTCTGGGAGCAATTAAGACCAATTAGGGAGCAACAAGTAACAGGGAAATATTAAAAACATAATTACACCTGATTCTCTGAGGAGCCCTTAAGATGAGGCGGGGAAGGTTGGCCCAGAACTGGGAAGAGAGCCTGGGGCATCTTGCCGCTGAGCAAAAAGATGAGTTAAAGATTGTTTGGAAACACAGGGATGTGGCAGGGCTGAGGGTGAGACAGATTGTGCCGGGAAATTTGGTTTGTGTCTGACCCAGACCTCAGCAAGAATCTTCATTCCCTGCAGGGTCTCCAGGGAATGAGAACCAAACCCAGACCGCCAACAGCAGGGCTTCTAAGCCTGGAGTCTATCCCTGGGTAGACTTCAGGGGGTCTGTGGATCGGAATGCGGAAGAATGACATCTTTGTTTTTACTAACCTCTGGTTTCCTTTGGGATCCTATCCTTTTATTTTGTTTGTTTAAAAACATGACTGCATGACTGTGTGCTCCATGAGGGTAAGGATCCCTCCACACACACACTTTGCTTAGCATGGTGACACAAAGTAGGTGCTTAATAAGTGTTTGCTGACTGTCCAATGATGTGTCTGTAGGCTTCACCAGCCTGCTGAAGAGGTCCATGACACAGAAATAGGTGCATGCTGATGGATGGATGGGTGGATGGATGGATGGATGGGTGGGTGGGTAGTGGATGGATGGATAGGTGGCACTCTCCTTCCCTTACAAAAGAAGGCAACTATAGTATAATAGATAAAGGGTTGGTCTCACAGCCCAGAAGACCAGGATTGTGATCCTGCCCTGGGCACATTTGGACTTTGTGACCCTTAGCAAGTCAAGCCAGTGACAACCTTTGAGTGCCCTGAGTCATTTTCTAAGACTGGCCTTAACCATGAAATCAAAGCTCAGATTCAAGGGTGTTTGGTGGAGGGGAGGGGGGGAAGCAGAGTGAATATCCACAACTGCCTGATTCAACTGTTTCCATCCAGAACAGAAAAGGCAAGTGTCACCTTGGAGCTGCCCACAGCTGAGGTTCAACTGAAGAATGCTGGGTTAGTCTGGACTTAAAAGATGGAGGGCTTAAGTCAAATTGAGGAGATTGTGTTATAGACAGAGTACAAACCTGGGCTGGACACCCAGTTTCTCTGATGCTTTCCTGACTTCTGACCCTGCCTGCTCTGGCCCTTTCATTCTGGAGTGCTGACTGAGTTCAGTTCTAGGGGACATTGATGAACAGAAGTCCACCCAAGAAGGGGTAGACCAGGATGGTGAAAGGTCTGGATGGCAGGATGTGGGATGTTTAGCTTGGAAAGGAGAATGCAGAATAAGACTCCTGGTCCCACTGGTCAGAGCTGCACTTGAGGACCTAGAGGGCCACATGTGGCCTTGAGGCTGAAGGTTCCCTCCCTACAAATAGCTGTTGGGGCACATTTTTTCTCCTCTCTACCTCTCTCCCTTTCACTGAAAAAAAAAAGGATTAAGTATAACTGTTTGTTATTAGATATATGAGGCTTTATTTCTTTTTTCTATCAAAAGCAACTGTTTATTTTGAATGGTTAATCCCTCCTCCCATTTATCTGGCCCTGATCTGAGTCTTCTCTCATCAGATACCACCACTGGCCTCATCAAAAATACAGCTATAATGTATTGCTGGAGCTGAAAGTCCTCAGTAGGCTTGTCCTACACTCTGAACTTGTAGCAACACAATCACCTCCTTTTAGACACAAGGAAGTGAGGCCTGGAGTGGGTTAACCATTTCTCCTATGGTCACACAGGCAGTGACAGGGCTGGGATCAGATTCCACGTCTTCTTACTCTAAATGTAGCCTTCTTTCCAGGAAACCAAAACTCTCTTAGTTCTGTTAATGTTAGGGTTGTCCACCTCGGAAAAAGTCCAGAGTAACCCTATATGTCATTCACCAGACAGATAGCAAAATGAAACTCAGGTGTGGAGCCTGCTTTACCCTGCATGCAGGTAGCCTCACACCTCACTGACCCCTGCCTTCTACTCTATTTCAGGGGCCCTGTCAGCACAAGATGTCACTACTGAAAGATGCATCAGTTGCTTGGAACAATGTCAAGAACTTGGAAGGATTGTAATGTTGATGCCAAATTTAAGAGGGAGTCTTGGGAAGAAATCTGTTAAACATACTGTATTCATGTCATTTCAGACCCAGGAGAAGTCATTGTGCTTTCTATCCCCATTGGTCATGAACAGCAACAACAGCAATCATGGTTCACAGTTGTGGTTACAAAGTGCTTTATATACCTTCTTTTATTTGGGCTTTTCAACAGCCCTGCAAAGGGTTAGTATTTTTAAAATCTTAAATTAAGAAGTATTTTTCTCCTTTCCACATCACCTCCCTCCCCTTACTGAAAGAAGAAAAGAAAAAAAAACGAAGCAAATTTCCTCGTTGTCCATGTCCAAAGATGTCTGTCTCATGCTGCTGCCCGAGTCTATCACTTCTGCTGGGAGGTAGGCTGCCTTCTTCAACCCTGTTCCTCTGGAATTGAGGCTGATCATTGCATTGATCTCTGTTCTAAGGGCTTTCAAAGCTGTTTCTTTTTGCAGTGTTATAGCTGGTTATTACATAAATTGTTCTCCTGGTTCTGGTCCTTTTCCTCTGCTCTCAGTACATAAAATCTTCCCAGGTTTTTCTGAAATCATCTCTTTCTCTGTTTTCTGGTGCACAATAGCATCTCATCACATCCATATACCAGAACTTGTTCAGCCATTCCCAGTGAATGGGCACCCCTCTGTTTCTGGTTCTTTGCCTCCACAAAAACAGCCACTGGAGGTAGAGGTGTATACTAGGAAGGGGAAAAGGCCTGAAGACATAGGAATATTGCAGTCAAATTACAGACCCCCCAGATCAAGGAGAAAATACTAAAAGCAACAAGAAAAAAATCAATTAGGAAATGGAATTCGCCGGTGGCCAGCAGGTAGCTCCATAGACCTAGGAATAGGGGGAATAGGGGCATAGTTAGTGAACAGGGACCCGACTGCTGAATGTGTTCTCAGTAATGGGGCTGTGCTCCACCCCTGGCCACCCACTGCTCCAGCACCATCTTTGACCCCAGGCTAAGAAGGTCTGGCATCTCTCCATGGGGTGACTGGAGCCCTGCTGCTGCAGGCCAGAATCTGAAGCTGAAAGATCCTGGAGGATTTGCCAGTTTGGCTGACTGGGGCCACCAGAGATAAAACTGGTTGAGTTAAGTGAGTTAGTTGGGTGTTCTTTCCTGGGCTGCTTCTGATGGGGGTCTTCCTAAGTCTTAGGAGGTAAGCATGGCAGAGCCCTGGAAACCCTTGGAGGGGGCCCAGCTAAGCAATCCTTGGGAAACACCTGGCTGACTCAGTCTTTCCTCCCTCCCTGTTGTTGGTACAGACTCATTTCTGCCCTAAGCCTCTTATAATATAAAGCCAAGTACCAGCAGATTCCCAAAAGAATGCCACTGTGAACAGCTTTT
>CM053597.1:236873349-236911758 GCA_028646575.1 Pseudocheirus occidentalis | reverse complement strand
ATCACAGAAAGTCACAATATGGTGTTCATAACAGCTTAACATTAGAATGGCCACACAGTTTTCACTACAGTGGCCACAATATTTAGAACAAGGAACAAAAGAAGAATCACCTGGTTTCCCTAAGGGTGAAACTCTTTTCACTTAAAGATTCAGTCAATCAATTCACAATATACCAATGTTCCACTCATGGGGCAACCATTCACTTAATCAGTCACTAATCTAGAGGACAGACCGAAAGCTGCTGCTGACCTCCTCAGTCTACACTGATCTCCCAGCATGGTAGAGCAAGGGTACTTTAACTGGGCGTAGAAGATCCCGATTCTGCCACTGACCCTGTGTGACCTTGGACCAGTGACATTACCTCCCTGGGCCTCGGTCTAATCTGTAAAAGATGGTATAAGATCAATCAGTCTGTGACCTTGGGCAAATCACTTATACTACCTGGGACTTGGTTTCCTCATCTGTAAAATGGGGGGAAGGACTGAATGAGATGGTCTCTGAAGGCCTCTATACCTCTAGAGCTATGGTCTTCTCTACATGACCTTTGTCAAGTCATTGAACTTCCTTGACCCCCACTTTCCTCACTGGTACAATGTAGGGTGGAGGGTGCAGATGGGAGGCACCAGGTGGCCTTTAAAGACCCTCACAGCTCCAGCACTAAGAGCTGTGTGTTTGGGTGAGTCACTGCTTCCTTGGGCACAATTTACAAAACAGACATAATTACTGTTCTTATTGTTGTTATTTGTCAACTGAGTTGGCAAGGCTTGAGATGTGGCTTCTGATGTCTCCTCTAGCTCCTGACCTTGACTCCAAGTCAGAGGGGCACATCCCAGCACACAGCTTTTCAACCAGTGCCTGGCGCAGAGTAAACACTTTATGGATGGAGGGATGGAGGGATGGGTGGAGGGAGATAGAAATATATGGGTATATAGATAGAAATATCTATAGAAATGGATATAGGTATAGAGATATATGGAGACAGAGAAATATCTACATACACAGACATTTTCATGTATTTATCTTTTTAGGCTGAACTATACAGGCAGTCTTTGTAAAAAAAAAAATTAATTAAAAAGCAGTTCCTTTTCAAAATCACCCCACTGAAACATTGTATCAGCAAAGAATGATTTAAGTTGTTCCCTCATCCGAATATTCAAGCTGTTTAGCCCTGGGGGATCTTTGGGGGAATCTCTCACCTAGGCTGCAGAAGTACTTTGAGGAAGGAAGGATTCTTCATGACACACTGGTATGGTCTTTGTAACCTGCAGGGCTCAAGTCAAGTGAGCTAATGAAAAAGCCTTTGTGTGTTGGGCTGTTCCTAGGGTGAGGCCACCAAGACCTTGCCTCACGCAGAACATTTAGAGGGTGCAGAAAAAACTTCTTGTATTTATCTTCCCCTGCTTCCTCAAGGGACCTCTCACCAACTTTCTCCTGCCCTCTTCCTCCACTTCCTTTTCCTCCTCCTTTCCCAATAGTTACCAGGCCTTTAGTATCCTAGAATCTTCAAGTTGTGCTGGGGCATCCTGCCTCCTCTGGCAGCCACACGCCAGGGGTATCTCCCCTTCCAGGGCTCCTGACCACTAAATCCAAGAGTTACAATTCTGCTTCCTGTCACATCCTTCTCTCAGACTCTGTTGTTGTTGTCTAGTCATTTCTGACTTTTTGTCAGAAATTTCTTGGCAAAGATATTGGAGTAATCTGCTATTTCCTTTTCCAGTTTATTTTACAGATAAGGAAACTGAGGCAAACAGGGTTAAATGACTCACCTAGGGTCGCACAATTAGTAAGTGTCTGAGGCTAGATTTGAACTCAGGAAGATGAGTCATCCTGATTTTAGGCTCGATACTCTATGTGCCCCCTAACTTCCCCTTCTTTCAATTTTGAAAGCATCAAAGGATCTATTTTTAAGAAATCTCAAAGAGGTAGATACTAAACTATTGCAGGGGAAGGGAGAGAAACCCACAGAGGGTATTTTTACCCACCAAAAGGTAAAATCTCCAGCTCCCCCAGCCCAGCCTCACATCAACCTCACACCAACACCCCAAACCCAATAAATGCTTCATAAATTAATGTTTGCTAAATGGATGAATGATTGAGGGCTCTGTCCAGCAGAGTTCTTAATGTGGGGTCCCTTAGACTTGTTTGAAAAAAATATTTTGATCACTGGACTTCTCTGTGATTACTCTCCTTTGTGGCAGGCCCCAAGCATTTTATTTTATTTTATTTATTTATCTAAAAGCAGACTTCTGAGCAGGGGTCCCTGGGCTTCCCCAGACTGCCCAGGGGTGCATGAGAGCCCCTCCTTGGGACTTTCCCTGAGCACCCTGTAGGCTGAAAGCTCAGCTCTGTATCCAACAATGTTGGATTAATAGTGCTGATATCCTACTTGGAGAAAGAAGGTGTAGATATGGGAAAAGTTAAATAATAAAATTCTTGTCATTGTCCTAGGCATTCCCTCCAGTGATGCTCATATGTGTCTGTAGAAACCTGATCTATACACATGTGTTTGGCATGTCATAGGTTGCACATCTTGGTCCCACTACCCTTTTTCTGTAAATACCAAAGAGGCTTCGAACTGATGTTCCTGGGTAATCTTAGGAAAACATCCCAAGACACATGCTAGAATGACTTTTATTAAAGTGCCAGAGAATCTCAGGGCTTTGAGGAACCTCACAGAGGCCATGGTAGTAGTCCCCTTGTGCCTGAATAAAAACCCCCTCCCTACCATCCCCAGGAAGTGGTTCTTCATCCTTTGATTGAATACCTCTAGGAATGGGAAGCTCACTATTTTACTATTTTACTGCTTATGTGAAATTGAGCACCTCACTCCCTGGGTCTCAGTTCAAGTTGTTAGGAAGGTTTACCCTATATCGAGCCCACCCACCCAGGCCTTTGCCCTTCACACAGGAGAACAACTCTCCCAAGAAAAGGAGGAACATGGGAGAAAGAAGCAAAATATTTTTTCTGAAGGGAACCCTTTTGCAGTAGGACCTCTCCAAGCTTCCCCCAATCCTTGCTTTCTCTCTCCCTGCCTCCCTCAGTCCCTCCCCAGAAGGCCAGTCAGCTCCCCAACCAAGAGGATCAGTGTCAGCAGACCTTATCAAGGGCTTGGATGAGTGTGTACGTCTTCATCTGGAGCATTTTTTGGAGATGCAGACACAATGGGAAGATTAAGAAGTAAGGGGATGAGTCACAGGAAGCAACAAGCCAAAGGAGGAGAGAAGAAGAGGGAGGGGGCTGAGGGAGACAGACACAGAGTCTTATTCCTTTTATCGACTCTCATCAGCTTTGGAATCCTGCCGTGTGTGTGTGTGTGTGTGTGTGTGTGTGTGTGTGTGTGTGTGTGTGTGTGCACTTGCATGTGTGGGCTGCTCAGAGGTGGGGGAGGGAGGAATACAAACTGAAGCAGTGTGGGACAATGGATAGAACATTGACCATAAAGTGAGGAAGTTTGTGTTTTTTCAGTCACCTCTGATTCTTTCTGACCCCATTTGGAGTTTTCTTGGCAAAGACAATTTGCCATTTCCTTCATTTTCTTCTCCAGTTCTTTTTACAGATGAGGAAACTGAGGCAAACAGGGTCAAGTGACTTGCCCAGGGTCACACAGCTAGGAAGTATCTGATGTCAGACTGGAACTCAGACTTGGTTTTCTGGTTTTTAAATTTTGCACCATTTATCAAGTCATCTTGCCTGTCACTGTGGAGCCTGACTTCAGGCCCAGCTCTCTGGTCATGCCTGGCAATAGGAAAATCAAGGAAAGGAAAAGAATTTCTGGCATGAGTGTCAAGGAAGACTTCTCGGAGGAGGTGGTATATTAACAGGGTCTTGAAGGGTTTCAGCAAGTGCAGGCATAGGGGAGAGATAGCTCGAGCAAAGTTACTGAGGTGGAAGAGTATTTGGGTGGAATGGTGAATCATTTTGTTTGGCCCAAGCCATGGGAGCTAAGGGTGCAAAGGGAGGTTGGAGCCTGAGTGCAGAGAACTTCACTCTGAGCTTTTACTGTCCCCTAGAAAAGCAAGTGCAAGGTGGTGGGGCTGAAGGGGTTGAACCGGGACTGGTGCCAGTGGTTTACACTCATTTCTTGTCTTCTCCTCACCATTGGCTTCTGAGCTGGGCAATAGAGAGGGCTTTTCAGCTTCCATAGAAAGTCTAGGCTTTCACAGGCTCCTACAGGATTAGAGCAAGAAGGATTTTAGAGACTGACTTGCCTCATTCTATAAGTGAAGCAGTGGGCACCCATGGAGAAGTGATTTGGCCAGAATCTATTAGAAGCAAGACTTGAACCAACATTCCCCAGGTTTTGAGGCCGCCTCTCCTCAGATCAGTACTGACATGGCTACAGTCTACCCACCTATGGCTCCGCTTAGCACCCCTGCAACTTTCCCAACCAGATCTCCCTTCCTAGTGCCCTCCTTTATGTGTGTCTTCATTCAGGTGCCTTCTCTTCTGTGATTTCCCTGATTCACCATCATCACCACCTACCACCATCCCCACTACCTATCACCACCACCACCCACCATCATCTGCTACCATCACCACCATCACCTCCACCTAAAAGTGATTCCTCCCTCCTTAAATATTTCCAGTGTTCTTTGGTTGTAGCTCTCCTTTGCCCCAATTGTCCCCTGCTTTTTATTAAGCTTATTTGTGCATCTATTGTATCTCAGTAGAATGTAAGCCCTTGAGGGCAGCATCTGTTTTTATTTTTGTATCCTAGCATCTAGCATGCAGCTGAAACACAACAGGTACTTAATAAATGTTTGGGAGAATGAAGTGAGTTGGATTGGAATGGTCTGGATACAAAGTTAGAAAAGTGGCGTGGACCTTGCCTTCAGGGTGTTTACAGTCTAATAAAGGAGATATGGCAAATATACAAACAAGATAGACTGTGATCAGTTAATCCCAGGTATATTAGCAGAAAAATGTCTCTTTTTAATTTTTGTTTCCCTAGAAAATAATTAATATTTATTAAGCACTTACTATAAGCCAGGCATTGCCCTTTAGATGTATACAAAGCTGAAAGTGAGACATTGCCTGCCCTTAAGGAGCTTACATACTAACAAAGAAGACAGCATGTACCAGCCTTGCCCAGATTAGTCACTAAAATGTCTGTTGAAGTCAAAGGAATGGCATTTCCCTAACTCTGACATTCAGTTGATTGGGCAGCCGGGAGAACCAGTGTATGAGTGCTTTGCCCCTGACCTCTGGATAAGTGCTGAAGATGGACAGTGGGCTGAGCCCCAAATTGGATGGATAGAGGGAGGAGAATGGTGTGCTTGGGAAAGCCTGCAGTGCTTCCCACCATCCTGGATAGCTCCCTCTGGAGACCAGAGATGATCTTCCTAACTGGCGCTCTCCCAGCAAGTGGTATTATATTGCCATGAATCAGGGAACATTGTGGTCTCAGAAATAATGATAATGATGATGAGGATAATGGCAGGGATGAGTCAACCATAACTCCCAAGGCTCAAGCCTGAGTGCCTGGTTACCATCAACAGAAACAAGGACGCTGGGAAGAGGAGCCAGGAAGGATACTTTCAGGCTTTGGGATATTTAGAATAGAAAATAGTGATGGAAGCTATGAATAGAGCTGTACTGAAGGCGTCTGTGGATAGATGACTGTCCCTTAGATGAGAGATCTTGGATCCATCGATGGTTTTCTCTCTCCTTTGAAATCCTACAGCCTAATCATTGTTGCATGCTGCCCATTCCCTCTTAGGATGCTACAACAATAACACCAGTAATAGCTGGTTGGCTTTATGTGTTCCATCCCCTCTGATCCTCACAACCACCCTGTAAGGTAGGCGCTATCAGTATCCTATTTACCAATGAGGAAGCAGAGGCTGAGAGAGGTTAATATTGGGTCACACAGCTAGGAAGTAGATGAGTGTGACTCCTAGCCATGGTCTTCCATAATGCCTTCACGGACAGTCCATCTAACATGTTAGAATATGCCATAGATAAAAATATAGATGTGATGCAATGAATAGATTCATCTTCCTGAGTTCAAATCTGACATCAGACACTTCCTAGCTGAGCAAGTCACTTCATCTTGTTTGCCTCAGTCTCCTCATCTGTAAAATGAGCTGGAGAAGGAAATGGCAAACCACTCTAGTATCTTTTCCAAGAAAACCCCAAATGGGGTCATGAAGAGTCAGACACGACTGAACAACTGAAATGAATAGTTAGACTTAGAGTCAGGAAGACCTGAGTTCAAATCTGACCTCAGACACTTACAAACTGTGTAACCCTGTCACTCAACCGCTGTTTGCCTCAGTTTCCCCAACTGTACAATGGAGTTAATAATAACAACTTTATGGGGTTGTTGTGAAGATCAAATGAGATAATACATTTTGTGAAGTGTTTAGCATTGTGCTTAGCATGTAATAGGTAGTATATGTATTTATTCCTTTCCATGTCTCCTTCCTCTCCCTGCCTTTTCAATCTTGTTTTACATTATGCCCCTTCACCTACTGTATATTCCAGCCAAACTGATGCCCTGACTTGGCATTCTGTCGCCCACCTTTGGGCATTTCAATAGCTGTCTCCTTTGTCTGGAAGGTACTTCCTTTTCCTTAAGGGTATCATTCCTTGTAACCTCCATTATCTCCCCTGAAGTCATCAGGCATTTACTCATTTGCATTGCCCTGTTCCCTAGTCTCTGGCCTTGTTCTAGACCCAGGAGGCTTATGCTGATGTTATCTCCCAGTTTACTACTTTGTTGATGTCTTTGAACTTGGCTTTGGAGGCTTCTGGGAAAAGAAGCCAGAAGAGTGGTGTCCACCCTCCATCTTGTGCCATGAGACTGGACGTGCCATTGGTACAGTCAAGCCACGCCTGATTTCCAGTCCCCCTGCCCTGGAATTCTGGTGAGATGCAACAGCAGGACGATGTCATTCAGGGTTTGCTGCTGGCCTCACCCCGATTCTTGCTTGGTTGGAGGAGGAAGGAGGAGGAACAAAGATTTGACTCCTCTATCCAGCCCTTGCCAAAGTGGCCAGTACACTCCCCACTCTCCCATTGCCTGGTATGTCCTGTGTCCAATTATAAACAAAGAAAACCCCACGAGTCTTGGGTAAGATTAATGGTACCCTTGGGAGAGATATGGATGAGTCATGGAACACGGGAAGCCTGTCCCTCCTGCAGTGCAGGCTGAGGTTCTGGGGGGAGTACAGACTTCCATAAACATAAAGGGTAAACATAAACTATCATACTCCTGGGCGAGCATATGTCCCCCACGTAAACCAGAGAACATATAAGCAGATTAACAATTTATAGACACATCCCTAGACTTACCCAAGATAAATGCCAGAGGCATGTATGTGGAATATTCTGCTCCCAGTAGAGTGTAAACTCATTGAGGGCAGATGCTGCTTCATTTGTGTCTTTAGATCACCATCTCCTAGTGTGGTGCCTTTTTTCCTAGTAGGTGTTTAATAGATGTTTAGAGAATTGTGGCTCCAGTGGCTCTTCCTCAGGTCCTTTTGACTTTCTAAGGATGAGATCTGCATTTAACTCCCTCTGCTTTAGTCCAAACATTCAAAATCATAATATCTTAGCTCTAAGGCTAGAAGGGTCCTCAGAGTCATCTGATCCAACACTTTCATTTTACAAATAAATAAAACAAAGCCTTGGGAGGTCTAGATCTAATACCCTCATTTTACACATGAGGAAACTGGGGCCCAGAAAAGTAGAGACTGGCCCGTATAGACAAGCAGAATAGAAGTCAGGAGCAGGATTTTAACCCAGCCCTCTGACTCCAGAGCTCTTTCATACCCTCAGTGAATCTGGAAGAGCCAAATGCTGACCTTCTGTAACTTCCCTCTCTAGTCACTCAAGCATGTTTGGAATTCCAAACCCACTGCAAATGCGTTCTGGAAATTCCTACATCTGTGGCAGCCATCTGGTCCTTTTTCTTTCCATCTCCACCAAATACCAAGTATGACTCTAGCTAGGCAAAGCAAACAGGAGAAGACTTGCCCAGGGTCATACAAGCTAGGAAGAGTCAGAGGCAGGTTTTGATCTCAGGTCTCCCTGCCTCCAAGCCCCTGTATCACCTAACTTCCTAGAACAAAGGTAGACATATCCCCGGTTATCAAGGGATAAGAACTGCTCTTGGATTTATTCAGTTCAGTGTACATAGTGTACATTTTACCAGGTTATTGCTTCAGCCCTCACTTTAGATTGTTTGTGAAGATCCAGCCTTGGTCTGACCTTGAAACATCCCCTCTTGCAGAGATCTTGACCAGCACAGGAGTTCCTGTGGGGAGCACATACTTATCTGAGATGAAAGCTCCCAAATATTTTAAGACAGATGCTATAAAGATTCAGCTGTCCTTTACTTCACCCTAGAAACTTCCCGGCTAGATGCAAATCAGTATGGGGGGAGGGGAGGGAGAGAATTCAAAACCTTTCCCTTGTCCTTTCTTCTGCTTCTTCTGTTGGTGTGGACTCTAGAATGCAGTCAAGGGGGACTGGAGAGAAAAAAGAGGGGAGATGGAAAATGTCAGGGGTGGTAAGGCTCCTTACCCCTACCAGAGTGAAAAAATGAGTCAAAATCAATGGAGTTCAATGCCGGCAAGGCTGAGGTGAAACAGGTACACTCATTCATTGCTGGGACAATTTCAAGCTACCATAATCTTGTTGAATGAATGAATGAGGAAAAAAACCCACCATTCACTATGTTCTAGGTAACGTACTGAGCACCAAACATGTAAATATACAGACATTCAGTCCCTGCCCTTAAGAAGCTTGCATTCTGACAAGGGTTTGGTCACAGGGAGGATGATGAGTGGAACCATAACGCGACTGATTTGTATTTCCAGGAATGGTAGAATTAATTTCATTTTTGAGGCAGCTAGGTGGCATGGTAGTTAGGAGTGTTGGGGTTGGAGTCAGGAAGACCTGAGTTTAGATCCTAACTCAACCACTTCCTAGCAGTGTGACCTTGGGCAAGCCTTGCCTCAGTTTCCTTATCTGTAAAATGTGGATAATAATAGCATCTCCCTCGTTGTGAGGATCAAATGAAATATTTGTAAAGCACGTAGCACAATGCCTGGTACATAATCATCATCATCATCATCATCATCATCATTTTCAGAGGGAGAGGTGGAAAGCTTGGCATGGAGGGACAAGAGAACCTGGAAACCTGACTGGAGAGTAACTAGCTAGGAGGGTGATGAGTCTGGGTCAGACACTGACCAGTCAGTTGCTTTTTGGGGACATCTCTCCCTGGCTTCCAGGATGGTTCCCTGCTCTCCAAATGGTGGCTCACATCTGTCTTGGAAATCTCCAGCACCCCCAGATCAAGTTTCTAGAGTCCACCAGCATTATGTCTCCTTCTAGAAGGGTCCAGGTGAAGTAGGCAGCACATCTCTAATGTTATGTACTTCTGGGCATTACTCAACACATGTTAAAGAATCATAATTAGTATGGCCTTGGACTCTCTCCTCCTGGGTTCTCTTGTCTCTGGGTTTTTCTGACCCTGGGGGCTCCTGGCTCTCTTTCCACCTGTCTGACTCCCCTTCAGCTTCCTTTGCTAATTCATCATCCCCATGTCCATGCTCACAAAGTGTCACGGTACCCCCCCCCCCCCCGCCCCCGTCCTCAACCCTCTCTCTGTTCTCATTTAATGATCTCATAGGCTCCCATGGAATCATTCACCATCCTTATACAGATGACTCCCATATCTATGTGTCTAATTTGAACCCTGGTTTCCCTCCCACACCAGCTATCCATCAGACATTTTGATCTGGAGGTCCCAATCAGTGCCCAAAACAAAACTCATCATCTCTCCCTCAAGCCCACCCCTCTCCTGGACTTCCTTGTGGCCTCAGCGGACCCTGCTGGCCTTCTGGACAACCAGATTTCATTCTTTACCCCGCTCTCTCCTGCCCTCACACTCAGTCAACGGCCAAATCTTGTCATTTTGCAATTCACATCTCTCCTTATTTTCCCTTCTCTCCATAACTGTAGCTCCCACTCTAATTCAGTTCCTCATCACCTCTGATCTGAATTATTACAATAAATTTCTAATTAGTCTCTGCCTCTGACCTCTCTATACCCTATTCTAACCTTCACACAATTGACAAAGTGGTATTTCTGAAGCATAAATCTGGTCATGTCCTGCCCCCATCTCTACCCCCAGTAATCTCCAGTGGTTCCCTATTCCCTCTGGATCAGATTCCTCTGGCGTTTAAAGACCCTCACAACCTGGACCCTTTTACTTTTCCAGTTTTCTTACACATTTTAAAAAAATTTAATTGATGTTTTGTTTATACATTATAAACACTGATTACTCCCACTTTGTTAGAGATTAACAGTTAAGTACAATTAATAATACAGTGACCTCATATCAAAGTTTATTTCACATTGGTATCAGCCCTCACCTTTCTCTCTTTTTTTCCTTTGGTAAATTAACAGAGATCTATTTTTTTCTCTCTCTCTCTCTCCCCATTGGAAAAAAGGAAAAGAAAAGAAAAATAAAGTTTTCATAACAAAATGTGTAGTCAAGCATATTACTTTGTGATTCTGCCATCCTGGCCTATTGAAGGTTTCATATCTGTGCCTTTGTTCTTTCTTTCTCTAAGCTTGAAATATTCTCTCTTCTCACCTCCCTCTCTTGGAAGCCCAAGACTCATCCCAAGCATGGCTTCCTGAATGCAGCTTTCTCAGCTACTAGTGCCTTCCCTCACAAAATTCTCTTACGTGCATTCTTTATGGATCCTTTATATACTTGTGTAAGCCCATTGAGGGCAGGGGCTTTTTTCACTTTTATATATTTATATATTTATTCCCAGAGTCTAGTGCAATGCCTGGCACAGGAAGATCTTAAAACTTGGTTACTGATGGTAGAACAATTCGCATTTTAATGGATAGAGGGATGGATTTTGAGTAGGGAAGAAACAGGTTCAAATCCTGCCATTGACACTCTCTGGTGTCACTAGTCTAGGTGACATTACTGGTGACACTACTCTAGGCCTGCCATTTCAGCTTTTTGAGCCTCATTCCCCTCATTTGTAAACTGGAAAAAATAACATCATGAGATTGTTATGAGATATGTATAAAGTGTATATGTGTAAATATGTGTAAAGTGCTTTGCAAACCTTAAAGAAATGAGATAAAGACCAATTATAATTATGGCAGGGGGTGCAGACAGATAGACCCCCCAACCCAACACTCTTCTTGGAGTTGTTGTTTGTCCTTTGTTCTTGAAGAGGACAGGTAATTTCACTGTCATGATGCCTTGACTTGTATGGGAACTGGATTTAAGTGAGGCAGGGCCATGCAAAGTTGTCAGTCTCACTTTCTCCTCCAGAGTCATTGAGTTAAGCAAGCACCCAGTCACATCCACTCTCTTGCTCTCCTCAAGCTGGAAATAGAAGTCTCCCTTGGAAGGTGTTGGCCAGATCCCAGAGATATCTATCTATCCGTGCCCTTCTTGAGCTGTTGTTTAGACAACCCATGTGGACTTAGCTCACATAGGCACACATATCTGGGAGAAATACTGCATGGGAAGTCAGGGGATCTGGGTACAAGACCCAGCTCTGCCAGTTAGTAACGATGTGAGCTTGGGCTTATCTAAATCTATGATGCTTTATTTTTCTCATCTGTAAAATGGCAGAGTTGGTCCCCAATCATCCTATGATCCAGATAACCCTGTCAAAAGGGAAGTGAGATGAGCCCTCACATGGCCTATTCTTGGGTCACATCTCCCCACTAATTCTCCATAAAAAGGAAAAAAAAGTAAGATGAGGCTTCCTGAGTTCTTAACCTTCAAACTCCAGTGATCAGCTCATTTTCTGCAAGATATAAAAGCAAAACCAATCAACCTTTTCCTCCAGAGCTTGGAGATTAGATTAGAAAGACTGGAGATTCACTTGTCCTATAGACCAGTTTTTAAAAAATAATATTTTATTTCCTCCCAATTACATGTAAGGACTATTTTTAGCATTCATTTTTTTTTTTTTACAATTTTGAGTAACAAATTTTCTGCCTCTTTCCCTCACCTCTCCCCTCCCTGAGATGGTAAACAATTTGATATAGGTTATACATGTACAATCATGCAAAACATATTTTCATATTTATGCTGTGAAAGAAGACACAGGACTAAAGGGGAAAAAATACAGAAAGTGAGAAAAAGTCTGCTTTAATCTGCATTCAGACTCTACTACTTCTGTCTCTGGAGGTGGCTAGCATTTTTCGTCATGAGTCCTTTGGAATTAGAAGAGGGGTTCTTAATCCGGGGTCCACTGACCTCCAAGGAGGCCTGTAAAATTATGTCTTTATTTGAAATTTAGCATTTCATTCTTTTACTTATAAATAGTCTCCTGAGAAAGACTCTGGAAGCTTCAGCAGACTAGCTCCTGGAGGGGTCCATGACATGACCCCCCCCAAGACCCCCAAAACCTTGATCTAGAGATGTTTCTGAATAGAAAGGACCTTTCTTCCTGGTATGATTTAGCAGACTACTACAGGAAGTAGGGGGATAGATGACAGAACTGCAGAAGTTTTCTCTTACCCATTTCTTAGGGATGATCTTATCTGAAGGGTGTCTATAAACAAGCAGGCTAAGTTTACCCAGCTGTTATAGCAACATGAGACCTTTGAAAAAAGTTTACATTTTTAACATTCTTACTAAACATACAGAGTCTTGTCCCCATTCTACAGATGGGGAAACTGAGGCACAGCACCAAGTATAATACATCAATGGTTCGTTTTGACTTCTGTGGTAGGACTGGGTCTTCAACAAAAGGAGTTCAGTGTTGAAGGATGATCCCCAAATCTCAGAACTGGACGAGACCTCAGAGGCCATCTAGGCTGACCCAAATACACCCGCAAACATCTCCTCTATCATGTAGCCCACAAGGAGTCAGCTGATTTTTACACGAAGGTGGGAGAGGGAGGAAGGAAAGAAACTAACTTCCTCTGACAATGTAATTTTGAACAGATCTCATGGTTAGGACATAGAGCCCAAATCTACTCCTTGGCAACTTCTACTCCTCGTGAAGGAAACCAAGGTAGACAGAGATGAAGTGGCATGCCCAGGGTCACCCAGCTGGTCAATGTCTGAGGTTAAATTTGTTAAAACTGAGGTCTTCCTGACTCCGGGCCCAGTGCTCTGTACTCTATGGCATCACCTAACTTCCCCCAGTTCTGGACACTGTATCTCTCTTAAGGCAGCTTATGGTCTCCTCCCATCACCAACTTCTTTGCAGAGGTAGGGTACCGTGGGCATGGAACACTACATATAATACCAGACTTTTACATGTTGCTTAGTTTTGCTGAATTTATTTTTAGTGTCCTCTTTAAATTTCTTGTTACAAGGGATGGCTCTTTGGGAAGAGAGTGGGAGAAGGGAGATAATAGGAAATAAAAATGAGATGAAAACAAAAGAAATTTATTCCAAAAAACTGTACTTGTTTACTCAGTTGACTCACAATGAGCTTGTGGTCCACTAAAACCCCCAGATCTTCTTCTGACAAGCTGATGTCTAGCCACACCTCTCCCATCATGGACTAATGAAAATCAACATTTATTAAGCTCCTCCTATGTACCAGGCACTGTACTATGCAAATGACTCTGCTACACTCCTATCCAATTTCTTTAGGTCTCTGGCCTTCACTGGTTCCATCTTTTCTTCTCTGTCTGGGCTTTCAAATTTTGATATTCTGTTGACTCTTTTCACACTCAGTTTCTTCTTTGGTGCCAAAGCTTTGGCTCCCTTGGGACCTCTCTGGTTGAAAACTTCAACCTTGGAGCTCCCGGAGGCCCTTGGTCTCTGCCATTAGAATGTAAGCTGTTCCAGGGCCAGGGCCAGTTTTGCTTTGTCTTTGTATCCGCAGCACCTAGCACAGGAGCAGGGAGTACATGGTAAGTGCTTACTAGATGTCTGATGGACGAATACTGGCTGCTTAAGCCCTTCCTTTCTGCTGGGTTTCAGCAGCTTCCAACTGTATCTCTATAACATCCCCTGAAAATTAAAACTGAGGACCTGGCCTTGGGATTGTGTAAGGCTGTCACCCTTCAGACCTCGTCTGACCCAGCTGGACCTAGAAGGCGAGCTCTGGGGGGTGTTAAGGAAGGAGTAAGAGAGGTGAATGCCCCGGCAGGTTCACATCCCCATCTGTTTTCCAGTGCTCCAGATAATAAGACTTAGGATAAGAACAGTTCCTGCTTATGGTTTGCAAAGCACTTCCACCTTTCAAGGCGGGCAGGTCAGGACTCTTATCCCCATTTTACGTATGAAGAACCTGAGGGTTTGAGAGATTAAGTGGTCTTGCCCTGGTTACAGAGCTACTGTGTAAAATCCAGGATATCCAGGCCTTATCAGGAACAGAAGAAGAAAAGAAAGGAAAGGAGGAAAGGGGGGGAGGAAGGAAAAGAAGAAAGAAATGCAGAAGGAAGGGAGGAAAGAAAAAAGAAAGAAGGGAAAGAAGGCAGGAGGAAAGGAAGGAATAAGGAATGAATGAATGAATGAATGGAATGAATGAATGAATGAATGAATGAATGAAATAAGTTCTTCCCCTGTGCTAAGCACTGTGCTAATGCTGTGTTCAGATAGTCCCTTCTCTTGTGGGGTACAGTGCACGTTCTAAGTGACAAGACAGTGCACACAGTAGGCTCAGCTGCAGAAGGTGGCAGGGCCTGGTGGTCCCAAGGGTGCACATGGCAAGGCCCGGGCACTCTTAGGGTGCATTGACTGCTGTATCTGGGAATCTGAAGGGACACAAAGCTCCTTCTTTGGGGGAAGGAACCCTTCTTCTGCTACATGATTCTCTCCTCCATTCTGAGAGCTCTCAGAAAGATGTGCTTATGGGCTGAAGATGGCCAGTGAGATAGCCAAGAAGGGAGGCCACAGATGGGGAAGGGTTTGAAACCTCTATTGCAGGAAGCCTCGAATGCAGGGCCTGGGAGGGTAGAGGGAGGGAGAGGGCATGGAGAGCTCAGGGCAGTTAATGCTTTGAAGAGCAGGAGGGGAGCCAACTCATTTTATTTATGTTTTGGAAGAAGAAAAAGCGTTTAAAAGAGACCCGGTTCCCTTTGCCAGAGATCTGATCAGAAGACCTAGGTCTCTGCCAGCAGATGAAACAGCAAAGCGAGACCACCAGCTTTTAAAAGAGGAGACGCCAACAGTGGGGGCCCCAGCGGAAACCTTGACAGGATGGGGGAGGACAAAGGGGAAGGCCTGAGACGGGACCCTACAACCAGGATAGGTAGAATGGTGAGCTAGAGAAGCGGGGGAAGAAAGCTTAGAGATGGCTAGCTGAGCTGTGGAGATTTCCTTATCAGAAATGGCAAATCCTTGCCAAAGCCTCAGAATTTGAAAGCTGGTAACTCATCTGGTTCAGCTCCTTACTCTACAGACAGAGGTTAAGTGACTTTCCTAAGGTCACACAGCTAAGCAACTGAGGTGGGATGCCACTGTGGGTCTTCTGATTTTCAAACTATTGCTTTCTTCTGTAGACAGAATATGTGTGACACGTTGCAAACCTTAAACGGGCTCTTGAAATCCTATTTATTATTATCATTGAAGGGAAGGGGACCAACAGGGAATAAACATTTCTCTCTAGTATCTACTAGGTGCCAGGCAGTGTGCTAAGCCCTTTTCTACAAATATTATCACATTGGATCCTCATAATAACCCTGCAGGTAGGCAGGTACTAGACTGCCCATCCCCTGCTCAGAAATGACTGGCGGCCTCAGAGCTGAGACTCTGGAGGAGTCCAAGAGAAGAGGGTCATTGTCCTCAAGGCGAGAGCCCTGTAGTCCTCCATTGGAAGAGAGCTACAGTAACACCCCAAGGGAAGAGGGCACCGTTGCACCCAGCCAAGCCAATGGCTGACAGTCTGTAGGGTGCAACAGAGCTCCCTCCCAGTTGGGAATCTACCATCCTGTTTTTCCTATGATGCTCTTATTCTAATCCTAGTCTTCTTTCACCAGATTAAACGTGCTTGAAGCCAGTAAGACCTGGATTCAAATCCTATCTCTGAGTGTCCCAAGTGGAAGTTACCTATCTGAGCCTTAGTTTCCTCAGTAATAAACTGAGAATGAAAATGAAATGAAAGATGAAATAATATGAAATAAATAAAATAGATAAAAATGAAATAAAAGAAATAATATGAAACAAATAAAAACAAAATAAATGAAATATATAAAAGTAAAATAAATGAAATAAATACAAGTAAAACAAAGGGAAATAAAATAAATAGTATGAAATAAAAGTGAAATAAAAAGAAAAGAAATAATATAAAATAAACAAGTGAAATAAGCAAAAGGAAATAAAATAAATAATATATGAAATAAATAAAAGTAAAACAAATGAAAGTAATAGAAGAAAATAAGTAAAAAGAAATAAAATATGAAATAAAACAAAATGAAATTAATAACATGAAATAAGAGTGAAATAAATGAAATAAAGGGAAGCAGAGTAAATAAAAGTAAAAGAAAAAATAATATGAAATAAATAAAAGGAAAATAAATGAATAAATAAAAGGAAAATAAAGGAAAATAAATAATATGAAATAGATAAAAGGAAATAAAGTAAATAAAAGCAAAATAAAAGGAAATATATAATATAAAATAAAAGTTTAAAAATGAAATAAAGGTAAAATGAAATAAATAATATGAAGTAAAGGTGAAATAAATAAAAGGAATTAAAGTAAAATAAAAGGAAATAAAATAAATAAAAGTAAAATGAAATGAAAAATAATATGAAATAAACACGAAATAAGGGAAATAAAGTAAAATAAAAGGAAATAAGATGAAATAAATACAAGCAAAATAAATGAAATAAAGTAAAATAAAGTGAGATAAATAAAAATAGGAAATAAATAAAAGATGAAATAATGAAATAAACTTCTCAGCACCCCAGACAACTCTAAAAATTACCTAGCAGGAGCTGATTTGCATTGGGAGAGTTTCCCCACTGGGAGTATTTCACTCTTCCAGTGAAATCACAGGTCAGACCAAAAGGAAAAATAAATATCCTTTTCTTGCAAAACTTGGAAGTTTTTGGAACTCCAAGGAGAGAACGTTCAAGCGTTCTACAAAAGGGGAAAGACTTTGTGAAATTCCCGTCCTTATTCTTTGGAAGGCTTGATGTGTCCTGGGAACAGGATGCCACCTTGTCCATCTGGGCTGGGCCTGCTGCCCGCCTAGCTCTAGGCTGAGAAAGCTCTTTCAGGGCCCACTGAGGCCCCAGTGAGTGGCTCTCCTACCCAGCAACTCCGGGCTCCAGGTGGCTGCTGGCCAAATGGGGGATGCTGGCAAACCAGTATCACTTTGATTCCAAGTGAGGTTGCCAGGGGTGCTCACTTCCTTTTGCTTCCTGTAAAGGCAGCAAGGTAAGTGCCAGGGGGATTTTTCACAGGGTCTGTGCTGACATGAAGCCTTTGTTAAGGACATAAATTATTCACTAATCACATGAATACTATTTTACCATCATAGCTATGAGAACTTTTTCCCTTCATTTGGAGAAGAGTCAAGGTGGATTTAATTCCAGCATTGCAAGCAAACTGGGCCATGTGTCAGGGTCACCTGTGCCCATTTAATCCCCCAAATCAGCACAGGGAGAACTGAGGCTTCCCAGAAGGCCTCCCAACAAGATCAGGTGTCTGCCCCAACTCCCTCACCCTCCTACCCAGAGACCAGGTTTATTTCTGCCTTGGTTTATTTTTAAAGAAAATTTTACAGTTGCCTTTTGTTTATACACCCAGTCATTTCTGGAACTACTCCCTCTGTCAACCTTCTACAGTGAACCCTCCCTCCTAAAGAGAAAAAAAACAGCTAAGCCAAAACACCCAATACCAAGACTGCATCTGATGACGTATATAGTGTTTGGCTCTGGTAGTCTCTGCCTCTCTGTGGTGGTGGGTCTGTGTTTGGCTCCCCAGCTGACCTTTGTTTTACACAGTCATAGTTATGCATATTGCTGACACCCCATTTCTTTCAGGGGTGGGGAACCTGCAGCCTCGAGGCCACATGTGGCCCTCTAAGTCCTCAAGTGTTCAGCCACATGTGTCCTCGAGGCCTCAGGTTCCCCATCCCTGTGCTAGGTCTTTATATGACATAAAGGATGTGCAGCTAAAAGTATTTCCGTTCCTTTTGGGCTCCCATGTCTGCTTTTTAACTCCTTGTCCCACAGTTGGGAGGCTTTGGGGTAGATGCTGCCTTTGTAGAGAACCAGCCAGAGCCCACCTGAGGACTAGAATTTAGGGAGGGAGGGACCTGAGAAAGCATCTGGTTCAACCCTGTTATTTTTACAGGAAACTGAGGCCTGGAGGGAGTTTTGAGACTTGCCCAAAGCCACACAGACATTAGGCATTAACAGAGCAGGGGACTTGGGTTCAGATCTTGACTTTCCTATTTCCTTGTGTGACTTTGAACAAGGTGTTGTTCTTATCTCAGCCTCCTCACCTGTAAAGTAGGGGCCTTGGCCTCCATCACCACATTTCATTCCATCTCTAAAGCCAATGGCAGAGCCAGCAACCATATCACTTAGTGTCCAACTATCAAGACAGGTACATGGGGCAGACTGTCATAATGCCATTGTCCTGCTGCAGATTCTCATCACCTCCTACCTGGACTATGGCTGTAGCCCACTAGAGAGGGCTCTCCTAGCTCCAGTCCATCCCCAACTCAGGTGTCAGGCCTAGATCTGCGCAGGTCACTTCTGCACTCAGTAAGCTCTAGGGATTCTGTCATGCCCAGAAGTGAATATAAAATCCTGTTTGGGTTCATATACCACCATCTCCTGCCTTCTCCCCTTCTACACCTCATTGCCCACCAGGTGCTGACTCCAGGCCTTTTTGTTGGCTGTCCCCCTCAGCTCTGCCTCCTGGCTTCTCAGGCTTCCAACAAATTCTATGGAACCCGGATCCCCTCTATGCTAGGGCCCTCCCTCTGCTGACCATTTCCAATCTCTCCTGGATGTAGCTGGCTGGCATGTCGTCTCTCCCATTAGACTGAACCTCCTTGGAGCAGGGACTGTCTTTTGCCTCCCTTTGTATCCCCAATGCTCAGCACAGTGTAGGCATTTAATGTGTAATGACAATGAAAAAAATATTCTTCCAAATCCATTTTGCAATTTAATGTAAATTTTAATGTAAAAATTGGAGTAGTTCAGAGACCCAAATACAGATATCTAAAGACTAGATATGGTGGTTTTTAAGTCTACCTGGGGCCGCAGTCTGGTAAACCTTAGCTTCTTGACTCCAAATCTGGCCTAAGATACTTAGTAGGTATGTGACCCTGGGCAAGGCATTGAACCCCATTTGCTTGTTTCCTCATCTGTAAAATGGTGTCATGAAGACTCAAACATAACCAAATAAAAAAGACTTAGTTACCTCTAATTTCAGAAATTTCTGCCTAGGTACAAGTTTGTCTATGTCCACAGGGTTTTCTGGTTTTCATTAATAGTCTTCCCTTACTTGATATTACTTAGGCAATGAGAAACCTCATCATGAGATGGGTAGTAATTTATTACATGTGGGGATTTCACCTCTAGATGCCCATTTTAACTCCAACATGGAAGAGCTTAAGTGGCCCTCCCAGATTTTGTCAATGCCCAATCCTGACCACCCTAGGGCCTCCCCCTGCTGTATGCATGTGCCCCAACATGCCTTGGGGCTCAAACCTCATGGAGAAACAGAAAGTTCACTTCAGCTTCATTTTCAGGTACTTTATTCTTAAATCATATTTTTTGAATGGGCAAAGAAAAGTCTTTTAGAACAAGTAAACCCTAAATGCTAGCTCCTTTCCTTATAAAATCAAATACTAACAAATAACCTAAAACATGGCCCAGGTCAGGCAGGGGAGGCCAAGGGAGGGCAGAACAGTTTTACTACTGGGTGAAAAAACAGCATGACTACAAACTGCCAAAGTAATACATTTCAGAAAGTCTAATAAAAGTTAATTTTGTGTCATTAAGATGAGCTAAGCCATCATTCCCCGAACTGACATCAGTCAGCTAAGGGAAAAATTCTTGCTTTGAATTAGTTTGAAAAACATGAGTTGCCAGACAAGCCCCAGGATGCACACTGGAGATTCTGGCTGCACTGGACTGGGCTTTTCACTGTGAAGTGCCCTCAGGTGGGTTGGCATCTCTACACCAGCTCTGCCCAGGGTCTGAAGGTGTGTGTAATCTAAAATGATCACACTGTGGCTCATCAGCTGGTTGGCTACACAAAGGTTTGTTTCCAAAGACTGGTGTAGAGAATTATTTCTTCCTAAACACATCTGAGAGGCATGTTCCACTGAACATCCCCCCACACCCAGGGCAGAGAACAGAATTTGGGAAAAATACTCTGATGAGATTATGATGGAGAAGGGGATGAGTCTGTTTTTATTAAGCCTAGTTTCTGGAAGCAGAAGAAGACCAGGAAAAATGACAGCAATCCTGGGAAAAACTCATTTTCTTAATAAGCAAATTCTACAATTCTTAAACAAAGTACAAATAACCTATGCTAGTTCTGTGACATCACCGCCTTTCCTGACTGTCCAGATACACTAAGGCCTCAGTTCTAGGCCATCCATTCACCACGAATGGCCCCTTATCAGCTCCTGGGAAGTAACAGGACTAACCAGATCAGATCTCCCTGACAGACCCAGGTTTAGTTACTGCAGCCAGAACTTAACTCCAGTTACATGGCTCAATGTGTGCATGCCAGCTTAACCACAGAGGCCCAGTATTCCATGTGCGCAATAAACACCAAGAGACCGACTAAGTCACATGGGGCACCTGCATCCATCATCAATGAGAGCACACACACATGCAACCCCCCACCCTAAGGAGTGCCACCTGTTATTTGCATGAGGTTTTGGATCAGCAGGCAGCCCAAAACTTTGCCTTGGGAGTTCGAAATAGAAGGGGAGTCCTGGCTACATAAACTAAAACACTTGGCCTTTTTTTCCTGCCAGTGCTTTTCTTCCCTAGATTTGCCCTGCCCCAACCAAGCCCTTCTCAGAAAAGGGAAAAAAAAAAAAAAGGAAGCAAAAGTCACTCTTCAGCCAGGGTAGCCCCCAAATTAGTGATAGTAAACCTCTTAGGCAAGGATGATGATGCTGGGGACCCTGAAAACTTGTGTGGAACACAATGTCCCGATCCTCATATCATCTATCAAATTGGGAAGAAAACTTGGCGTTAAGATAGGACTTCTTTTCAAGCACTCTGAGGGTGGGAGCAGGCCAGGCATAATCAACGACTGTGGCCGGGCCACTGAGGCAATGAGCATGTTCATTATTCCTCTGTGAATGAGACAGCATGGTCTCCCTAATGGGCAGTTCTTTACCATGCTGGATCAGTCAGTCTGGAATGGGAGATGTGCCAGGCACACGTTGAATCAGCTAGGTCAGTAAAGTTGGCATCTGGAGAGCACATGAAGTCATGTCCAAGTCAGGTCTGGTCATGTCAGTGGTCTCAGCTGATCCCATTGGGGACATTAGCCTTTGATAACTGCAATTGGCCTCAGTTTAATTGCTTTCTTGCTGATTCCAGCATCATGGCAGGTGTTCACAACATCTGTCACATTTTTATATGACTCAGGTGCCTAAGATGGGAAAAAAAAAAATGAGATTTAAAATTTTGCAAAGAAAGTCTCTGAGTCCCAGGTATAAACAATACTTTTTGAAAAGGCATCTTCCTAAGTAAACTCCCCATGCTTCTTTACAAGATGCAAAACTTAATATCTATGGTAAAGAGAATATTTATAAACTATGACCTACCCCTCCCATGTAACATTTCTTTTTAGCTTGGCAAAGTACTTTGCTATCTAACAAAAGAAAGAGTCCCCCTTCCTCACCCCACCTCCTCCCAAACAAGGTAAATTCCTTAATGTTCCTCATCTATAAAAAGAGCCAGAGAAGGCAATGGCAAACCCTTCCAGTATCTTTGCCAAGAAAACCTGAAATAGAGTCACAAAGTGTCAGACACAACTGAAAAAAACAACAACAAAACCTTAACGTTAGGAGCTAGAGGCTTTTACAGGAATCAGAAATTTCTGAATAGGGAATCTTCTGAATGACTTTACCATGGGGTTTCATAACTTTATGGTGGTGTTTGTTTAAAATGAATTATCAATGTTACTATAAAATGATATTACTTCATGCAATATGCTCCCATACAGATCACATACACAATAGAACAGACTAAAGCAGGACCCTTTCTACACTGAATCACAAATTAAGAATGTCGGGGAGGCTAGGTGGCACAGTGAGTAGAGCACCGGCCCTGGAGTCAGGAGGACCTGAGTTCAAACCCAGCCTCAGACACGTAACACTTACAACTGTGTGACTTTGGGCAAGTCACTTAACTCCAAATGTCCTGCCTTCCTCCCTCCAAAAAGCAAACAAACAAAAAAAAATTAAGAGTGTGACCGAGAATACAAAATATGGTTGAGTTTTAAGAGAATTTACATAATTTACAAGAGTGGCAGGCAAAACGATTCCTCGCTGTAGCTGCTCCTGGGCAAGAAGCAACACGTGGAATCGTCATGTAAAGGACCGTGCAGGTTTCCCTTACCTCCTCCATCACCAGCTTAGGGGAAGCGACCCGGATGGCGATGCCCATATCAGCCAATTTATCTAACACATCCTGGAAGTCTAAGTTCCGTCGAGATTTTGCTCGGGACAATGCACGACCCTGGAGGGAAAATAAGCACATTTTACTAACATGAACTAGGGATGGAGAGTCTTTGGACTAAAGGATAAACACAAAGAAGCCGCTGGGACTTCATTTGCCCATGCAACAGAATCCCCTGGAACACACGAAGTCAGGCCCCTCCCCTAGGAGGCTGAACCAGAAGCTGCAGCTTTGAATGCCATCATCCCCCTCTAAGGAGCCCAGAGGGGGCAGCTTTTTCCCAGGGCACAAATCCCTGCTGGGCAGTACACCCTCCAGCCTGACAGAACACCCTGCCCAGCTGGCAGACTTTCAGACACATCTGATATTCAGAGTCCAGGCCTAAACATTCCTTGTGTAATATTCACCCCGTGGTCTTCTTTCTATCTACTGGAGAGCCCCAGAATCAGTCTGTGGCACATATAATGCCAAGAACATTAGACAGAAGACAGAGTTTAAATGCCATTTCTGCCAAGACATTTCATCTGTGTTTCAGTCTCCTTGTCTATGAAATAGGACTAATAAGACACCCACTACTGGCCTCTCAGGACGGGTGCAGTGTGCATATCATTTAACTCCTTTTCACAGATAAGGAAGCTGAGGATACCACTCCAGGACTTCTGGAAGAGGCAGAGTGTGGGACAGGAGAGAGGAGAGTCTGCTCAAGAGGGAAGGGGCTGGGACTAATGACTTAGGAGGAGAATATATTCTCTTGCCAACACCCAATGTCCTTTTCATAGTCTAATCTCACCAGCTGGGAGGGACATGGCTGTTGTCCACCAATATCTGAACTGTCTTTAGGTGGAAGAGGAAATAAGACTTATTCCCCCTGCTCCCATAAGGCAGAATCAGACATAGCAGGTAAAAGCTTCCAGGTGGCAGATTATGACCTAATAGAAGTAACAAACCCATCTGAAGACAGACGAGGCTGCCGGGGAGGTGGACATCTGCCAGGAGGCCAGACCACCATCTGGTGGCTCTAAATAAGTAATCCTTAAAGGCCTGATGTTAGAGTAGCCAGAGAGGATGACAGTAGGGGCACAGTTTGGCCCTGAGCTGCCCAACATTTCCACCATCATGTGCACAAAGGCACACCCTGTGTCTCATCAACTTAGATGAGAACACGAAGTCAGTATGAAGAGCTAACACACTGAATGACAGGATCCAAAAAGATCTTCACAGGTTAAAGCACTAGGACGCGGTGAAATACAGATAAATAGAAACAGTCTTACATTCAAGTACAAAAACATCAACTTCATAAGCACAAAATGGGTAGGCATAGGTGGACAATTCATTAAAAAGACCCGAGAGTTTTAGTGTCTCCCAAGCTCAATGCACCAGCGGTGAGGAGGCCAGCTCCTCTATTTCTTGCCCTGGTCAGACGTCCTCTGGAGGTTGAAGCTGGAGAGCCTCCAGAGATGGCAAAGGGCTCCTGGAACAGCAACGCAAAGAATGGTACATGTGTCATCAGGATGAGTCCCTGGGGCCAAGAGCTGTGTTCAAAGATCTGAAGAGGCCTTGAGAGCAGAACCAGAAGCTGAGGGCAAAGAGACAAAGGTGGCTCCAGGTGCGAGCAACTTGAGAGGGGGAGGCTGCCTCGCCCTGAGGGGACCATCGCTTTCTTGGTGGTCTCTGAGCAGACACTGGATGATCACATGTCAGGAATGTTGTTGTGGGGATTCCTCTGAGGCAGAGGCACCATGAGATGAGATGGCCACTGAGGTCTCTCTCATTTCTTCTCAGATTCTGTGGTCAGAGAATTCGTGTCTCAGGTGAGGACACTCAACTTCTGGTCAACTCTGTGACTATGAACTCTACAAGTGGTACTCAAGCTGAGACTAGGAACTCTAGGAGTGGTTCTCAAGCTGGGGGCATCTCTGCAGGGAGGGGCCCATGAATCCACACTCAACAAGGCCTTTTTAAAATCAGAGATCTTCTTAGCCAATGAATACTCAGGGCACAACTTCTATCACATGAAGAGAGGTTGACAAATCTATTATGACATAAACAGGAGTCCTCCTATTCAAAAAGAATGGGAACAAGTGATAAAAAACGTCTTCTAAGGAATGGACTTATCCACCTATTAGGAAGACTGGCTGCTCATGAGTGACTCCTGAGCTGGCAGGCGTATCTCCTTCCATGGACAATCCCAAGGAGCTGGCCAGGGATTTCATTAGGAAACAAACCTTTTCTACCAATGAGAGTGGCAAGAGCTCTGCATTCAATTGAGGGGCCCTTCTGCCTGGCCCCTGGGGCACTGGGTTACTTGGACTACCCCAAGGTTACAGTCAGTCTGGGTCAGCAGAAAGCCCTGACCCCAGGGTCACCTTACCCTCTTTTCCTGTGCAACTATGCTTCCTGGTCAGTTCCTGCAGGGTTTGAATACAGAGCAACATTTTAGCCCCCCTCGACCTGGCCTGTACACGTGCCTCATGGTTATCACCCCAGGCAGAACACTGAAGAAGCAGCCACCAAGGGACCTACTATACAACTTCCTCTTAAACTGCCTGGGAAGGACGCGGCCCTGGAGTCAGGAGGACCTGAGTTCAAACCCAGCCTCAGTTCCTATGAACTGGTCACCGCAGGCTTCCCAAATTGCTGCCTTCCAGACGTAATGGGGTGCTTGTGATGATCAGAAAGGAGAGAATTGTGTGACAATGTAGCCCACAAAGGGCTGGGAGGAAAACTTCTCAGGAGACCTATTTCTGTGGGGTCAAGCTGTGTTGTGTCCTCACATTTCAGTACATACCCAAGTACTACTTTCTGATCTTTCTTTGGGAGTGGGCAGAGCCAAGGCTCCTCTTCAAAGTGCTCTCTGGCCTAGGAGTGAGTTTGATGACGGCAGGTTGTCCCATCACCTGCAGGGACAAAGTGATACCCAGACCCAAGTCTGGCCTGACAGGGGGCACACACGCACACAGGGAAGCCATAAAGGTCACCTTCTTCAAAGAATTAAGACCACCCAGTGTACACTTTGCAAGGTATGCTCAGCAAGAAATGCATTATATTTGAACTCTTCCAGAGGGAATGAAAATGAGAAGGCCACAGGAGGGTGTGAAAGCAGGTCACCTCTAAAGGAGAAATCGCTCTACTTACAGCTCCGTGACAAGTTGTTCCAAAGGTCTCTGTCATGCCCTGCTCAGTCCCAGTGAGAACATAGCTGCAGGTTCCCATGGTTCCCCCAATGAGGACTGGCTGTCCGGTCAGCTAAGGATGCAAACACACCCACAAGGAAATCAGAACAGCATGACCCTTCAACACCCAGAACGTACAATCTCTCTGGCTCCGTTAGGTGCCAGAAGAATCAAACTGGTTTCTAAACTGAGTAACTTTTGCCCCATGTTAAGACATAGTAGGTTCAATATAACCAGCATGTCTTAAAGCCGGGTCTGACCATGTCATTCCCCTTCAAAGATGTGGTTCAGGGGGTAAGGTGTGGAAATAGGAAGCCCTTAGGGGGAGGGGGCTGCTGAAATAGCCTGTGCAGGCAGCATGAAGACCTGAAGAAGGAAGAGGCAGGGAGACCAGAGAGGAGTGGGAAGGAGCTTCAGAGACCCAGGATTCATTCACCTTCATTACTGAGACCCTAGAAAGTTACAGTGTCCTGGGCAGCAAATGCCTGCTAGAGACAGAAGAGGGCGGGACACCAAAGTGACCAGGGAAACAAAGGAGAAGACTCTGGTTTTCAGCCCTTGTTTTGTTCTCCTCCAGGATAATCCCAGTTTCACAAAACAAATTCATTGTGATTCACATCAGCACAAAGATAACTGGATATACAGGGCTGTGTAAAATCACAGAAGTATCTGCAGTGAAATCACACAAACCCCCAATGCTAAGAAGCCACGTTCTCTGGGGCTTCTCGGCCTGGGGGGCATCACTGCCAGGGCCAGGGGGCAGAGGCTTACACAAGGCAGCTTGGGCACCTTCCCATGGAGTGACTGGAATTTTGATGGAGTCCCTCTAGGCCCCAAGCCTTTGAGTCTCTGACCTGGTAATCCACGGCAATGAGGGGGTGGTGGGGAGGGAAAGCCCGGGTGGAACCCTTCCTGTGCACCAGCAGGGTCCGCTCTTTGCCATCTACCACATGCTGCTCCACCTTGGCGATGTTGTGGGAGACGTCATAGATCACATGGAGGTCCAAGTCATCAGGGGTTGTGTTAAAGACCTTGGCAAAAGCCTGAGCAAGAGAAAGTTCAGCTTTGGACTGACCATCCTAAGTACTGAGTGCATGCACATGCACATGCACATATGTCTACACACACACCCCCATCCACACACTCCAGATCCCAGCCTGTTCTTCAAATGGTCCAAGGAGTCTGAAACACCTGAACCAGGGCATCCATCTCCAAGGCAATGACCAGAAATGCCCACTGCGGAATGTGTTGTCCTACACTCTCTTGTCACACAGTACCTCCAAGGCCACAGGACAGAGCCTCCCCTCTTGCTAGCATGCCCCGCCTCCTGCCAACCCTTTGCCCCTGGCTGTCTCATTTCCAGGAGCTAAGTTTTACCTCAAAAACCTCAAACCAAACACTTATCTACTCTCAAAGAAAGTTTCAGGCAGCTAAGTGGTGAGGTAGATAGAACGCCAGGCCCACAGTGACTTACTAGTTGGGAGGCCTTGAGCAAATCACTTCACCTTGTTTGCCTCAGTTTCCTCATCTGTAAGATGAGCTGAAGAAGGAAATGGCGAACTACTCCACAGTCTTTGCCAAGGAAACCTCAAATGGGGTCAGGAAGAGTCTGACTCAACTGAAACGACTGAACAACAGTTTAAAACTCAGCTGAGACTCTTTAAAATTCCAATGTCCCGAGAGTGTGAAAAACGCCACAATTTAGCTGCTAGCAGACACTCCAGGGAGGTAGAGTTTTTGTGTGGTTCTGGCCTTGCCACTTTGCCAAGTGTTGGTCCTCTTATTTATGGGTCACAATGAAGGGATTTCTACTGATTCCCATGACAACTGTTAATCATGTGAAGAAAACACCTTTAAAAGGTAACCTCACATGCCCTGAATCTTATCCCATGAGTTATCAAAATGAAACTTCTTTGCCCAACATCTTTAGGTTTCAAGGACACCAAATCAACAAACCAAACATGACTTCCAAAGAACACTTGGAAGCCCACCTGGCGGGTCAAGAATGTCATGGAGGAGCGATTGACCCAGGCGTAGTTTCCGGCAGCTGCCATCCCCTTCAGGTAGTCCTGCCCCTCAGGGGAGCTGATCCGAGCACATGCTAACTGGCGGTCGTTCACAATAATCTTGTCTCTCTTCATAGCTTTTTCCATGGCCACCAGGGCATCTGGAAGGGAAAAAATAAAGTTTAGCTTTCACCTGGGACAGATGGTCTGTTAAAATAAGTTCCTATCACACAAACTTCACAGGCTTATTGTGAGGGAAGCATTTTTTTTTTCTTCTTTTGGAGGGGGGAAGGTAGGGCAATTGAGGTTAAGTGACTTGCCCAAGGTCACGAGGCTAGTTTTGTGTTAGGTGTCTGAGGATGGATTTGAACTCAGGTCCTCCTGACTCCAGGGCCAGTGCTCTATTCACTGTGCCACCTAGCCACCTCCAAGGAAAGCATTTTCGAATGAAGTATAATACAACCACGAAGTTATTATTAGCATGGTTATAAAAAAGGGAACCTGTAAACTCACCCTGCAGAGCATTTCAGTACTAGAGTCCATTTTCTATGAACACATTTACCAAGCCCCATAGACATGCAATGCAGGGGGCTGTGGGCTATCCAACAATCCTATCTATGGCATGGTCTCTGCCCACAGGGATCTTACCATCCCTATCACATATCTAGCAGCACTGTTAGTTTAGAGGCAGGAATAATAGCCAGGCTAGAACTTACTGCTCTCCAGGAGTAAAACTGGATGAGAATGAACACAACAGAGTAATCATTTACAATTTGTTATCCCACATGCTGTGATACGAGCTGAGACCTGAAGGAAGGCAGGCACTCGGCAGTCAGGGAAAATTCACTGAGAAGGTAGGTGGAGGGATAGGCAGGGGCCAGTCCCGAGATGGCGGAATACTGGAGCAAAAGAAGGGGCTGCTGGGACCACAGTGACTCAAGCTGTCCCACTGTAGCCCAGGAGATCCTCCTTTGTCCATTTTTTTCTTTTCCTTCTATGTCTACCATCATGCTTCTGTCCGATCATCTGTCTTTAAGTGAAGAGCTAGCCATATCTCTCCTATAAGAAAATCCTTCAACAGATTCTTTCGGCTCTGACTAAAGTGAACAATCAGGAGCCTGGTATCCAAGGCCTCCTGCCCCACCTCACACTTTTGTCTACGGCATTCCCTGCACCCGTAGCATCATTCCTCCCACTTGCCCCATCTCTGCCTGCCCTTCAACGTTCCCTCCTCTGTTAAGTTTCTCCTGAATAGGACGTCCCTCAGACCTCAGCCGGCACATGGTTTGCACCCAAGAGCTTCTGAAATATCTTTTTATATCTGATCTGTAATGTTTACCCCTTCCTCTGCCCTCCAAGCACAGGGAGCTCCTCAAAGGCTGGAACTTAAGGAGTCTTTGTGAGATCCTTGTTTTTCACCCAGTTACTCCTTATCCACTAGGCACTTAACATGGGTCGGTCTCCAACCTGCCTCAAGCATCTGTTAAGGTCACAAAGTCACATGAGGCCAAAGGTTAGGCCTAGACCATACCTGTAGCTACCTGATGGCCCAGGCCTCTGCTGCCACTGTGGATCATCACACACACCTGTCCCTTGTGGTCAATGCCCATCTTCTTAGCAGCATACTCGTTAAAAATGTCATCCACAACTTGGATTTCTGCATAATGATTTCCTGCTCCCAGGGTCCCAAGCTGTCAAAACAAAACCAAACAAATCTACCCTGGTAAAATGGTTTCCACCTAAATCAAATGACACGCCAAATTCCCATTAAAACAAAGAATGTTACAGAAAGGACCTCTGTCTAGCAAAACTTCAGAGCCCCAGGACAGGGCTCGCTTCTAGCAGTATCTGATCTATCAAAAATAACTCAGCCAATGCCTTAAGAGTTCACTGATTATTAAAGAAGACACTGTAGATGGTATAGAAACAGAAAAATGCTTCAATATGCACAGCCTTCTTAGTTTTTCATGTTTTGTGCCTTGGCCCTAACATTCATTTTACAAGGAGACAGAACCCTTCACTAGAAATTTAGCTGACTCCAGTATGAGAAAATATTTCAAATTTGGGGGCAACATGAAGGGTAGCCTGGGCAGCGTTACCTGTGGAAGGCCTCTCTTTTTAGCCCTGGCAGAGACCTTGTTGGGGTCAGCTTGCAGCATACGCCCATACTCCTCACAGTGCTCCTTGTCCTCCGCCCAGGCATAGCCTTCTCGTAGAGACCAGTCCACCCCCATCTCCAGAGCCTCCTCTAAGTCCCTGAAATAAAAGAACTGTGGTCACCATAGGTTTGTTACAAGTACCTGCCCTCAATGTCTCTAAAGGCAGACAGAATACTGAATCCACGCTCGTCTAGCCCTTTCCCTTTATATGAGTTCATTTGATCCCAAGCCCTACGAGACAGGGAAAATGTAGTATGAAGAAACCTTAAGCCCTTGAGTGGAGGGATAACAGGTCAATATTTCTAATAGTTGGTGTCATGCCAACCATGACTTTTCTCACCCCTATAGTTCTGTTTCCCGGCCCCTTGTCCCTGAATAAGTTTCACTCCCAAGCTGCCCCCAACTTCTGCTCTGAATTCTGAAGCTAAGCTGTTCACATATGAAGTCCTAGGGATGTTACAATCTATACCCAGATATGTAAACTCTTTTGTTCCATGCCATTGTAACCCTCCCACTGTGGCCTTTACAATACAACAAAAACAGTGCTGACTTTCCTCATTTTTAAAATGAAAGGGGTGGCCTAGAATGCCTCCCAGGTTCCTCCCTACTTTAGGGAGAGCCTCCTGGAATTTGGTTTAATTGTCAGACACCCTTTGATCCTCAGTGCCTCAAACTTAACTTGGAAAGAAAATTACAGGAAAAATTTTAATACAAAGATACTGTTAAAGTTCCAAGTTCATTACATTTAAATCCAAGAGACCTGGCTGGATTCTTTTGTGGTATGGAAATTACTCTTAGCACTTGAAACTTACAAAATTTAAGATCCCCATCTGAAAAAAAAAAATCCATCCCCTCCCAAACCCACTAAAGAGAAACACACACACTAATAACTTGTGGCCTTACTTGGCATTCATTGGGATAACTCCTTTGGATCCCACCCCAACAGGAATGTGGTCAAACATGGCCTGGGCAAGCTGCTCCTTCACAGGCTGGACATCACTTTCATCAAGATTGGTTCTCAGCAATCGGACACCACAGTTGATGTCAAATCCTACGCCACCTATAGAATGAAGACAGCCCAAGCCCGAGCAGTAAGTCTGGGTAACCAGGCAAATACATTCCTTGCTTTTAATAGATAAAGGAAAGGAACAGGTACAAGGAACATGGAAAGCGGGATGGAAGAATGAAAGGACTGCTGGAGCTGGGTTTACATCCCATGGGGCTGAGCTCTTGGAGCCCCAGTCTCCTCATCTGGAAAATGAAAATACAACTTGTGTGATATCCCTACCTTACAGGGTATCTGGAAGAAAGTGTTATAGAGCACTGGCCCTGCAATCAGGAGGACCCGAGTTCAATCTAGACTCAGACACTTAACATTAGCTGTGTGATCCTGAGCAAGTCACTTAACCCCAAACTGCCCTGCCTCCCTCCCTCCAAAAAGACAAAAAACTCTAAAACCTCAATGTGGTGTTAGCTGTGTTAAGGTGGATGACACAAATAATGTAGCAAAACTTTAGACAATTCTGGGCCCAGAGAAGTAGCATAGAATCATGTCCTAGAATAGGGAATAGGACACAGACTGCATTTTAAATTCCTAATTAAAACTCTTTCAATGAAACAATCCACGCTTTGGAGTAGCTTGTTTTTAGTGTATAACAGCAGGGAGGCAGTATGCAGTTGAAAGATGAGTGTTTCAGTAAATGCCCATCTGAGTTCAATGTTTTAATATGTACTGATTACCTATGATCAATTTTTCTTACTCAGTAGACTGGAGGGAAATTACTGCAATTCCAAACTACTCATCATGGGCTCTGGTCCACAGAGAGGTAGTGAGTAGCCCAGGGCAGAGGGTGGGGGTGTGTGAAGGGAGTATCTATGACCTTACCTGGGGACACCACGGCTTCTGGGTCGCTCATGTCAAAAGCAGCCATATTCCCAATAGCAAATCCATAACCAGAATGAACATCAGGAAGCCCAATAGATCTCTGAAAGATATTTCAGAACACTCACAACTGGGGTCTATCTTTTTCTGCAGCCCCTCAAACCTCTTCCGCTCTCTAAACTTACCTGAGTTCACTCACTATTAATCAAGAGTTGGCAGCCCATCCTGTATTAAGACTTTGAACCTAAACCACATCGGGGCTAACACTGTCTAGCTCAATGATCAGATTATTTTCTCCTACTATTCTCTTTGAATAGAGCAACATGTAGCCAAGATACTGCCCAAATTGATTGATATAAGCAATCAAGAAAAAAAAAATCAGCTTAATTAGTTCTGAACTTGCATGACTTTTAGCCAAGTAATGTTACCAAGTCTATGGTATTCCTAGCTGAAAAACTCCCAAGATTCCCTGGCACCACCACCCAGTTGACTGATCATTAGACAGAATGGAAACGTCAACAGCAAGATACTGAACTCTGACTCACGTGGACAATCCCAGGTAAGGCTGCCACATTGCCAATCTGTTTCATTGCTGGCAGGAAGCCACCAACACCTAAAGGGGAAAAAAAAAAGAAAAAGGTATTTCCCTTTTTAGAACATTTGAGTAAATACAGTCATAATTTACTAAGAGGGCAGAAACAGCTTTTCTTGTCCCAAAAGCAAAGTGTTGCCTTAAATCAAGGGGTGACAGCTGAAACTACTCACACCATATGGTAGAGAAGGCTGGATGAGAGAGAAGAGTTCTTAAGTAATAAAGATACTTCTAAGGAAGGAAATGAGGCTAAATGGACCAAATTTGAGCTGTCACTATGACGCTTGATAGAAACCTACAGAGGAAATCGGCCTAAATGCTGATATAGAAGCAGCCTGATGTGCTGTGTTGAGTGCTGGGCCCACCAGGAGTAGGGGGGGTGAGGGTGGGAGGAGGCGGCCCTGGGCTTGACTGCCCAAACACCTGCCTTGCTTGTGGTCAAAATGTTTAATTTTTCTTTGGGCTTCAGTTTCCTCAGGTATCAAATGAGGACAATTCTGTGATCCTCAAGTAGGTACCACAGTATTGTCACCTCATTGACAGATGAGGAAATAGACACAAAGAGGTGAAATCAGCAAGTAAAAGGGTGCTATAGGCAATGGTCAAACCCAGCTAGGTGGCCCAGTAGACAGAATGCTGGGCCTGAAATCAGGAAGACTTGAGTTCAAATCCAGGTGCAGACACTAGCTCTGTGACCCCAGGCAAGTCACTTAACCATGATTTGCCTCAGTTCTTCATCTGTAAAATGGGGATTATAACAGCAAGTACCTCCCAGGGTTGTGAGGAACAAATGAGATATTTGTTTTAAAAAACATGCTTAACCCAGTGCCTGGCACATAACAGGCAATGAATGTTTCTTTCCTTCCTCTGCTTCTTACCACTACACAACATCAGTGTATTTACAATGGCCTCCCTAAGGTTATATAAAATATCAGGGACAGACCCATGTGTGGTTTAGTTCAATTATGCCATTTCCTTCTCTGGAAATAAGATGAATACTTAAGGAGTGACTTTCCTATCTCCACTCATCCTTCTCTACTATGATTTTATTTGTCTAGGATCACAAGGGTCTGATAGGGAAGAGTTGGCATTTGACTCCAAAATGTATATTGTGTGTGTGTGTTATGGATTTTGGGGGGTTCAGCTCAACCAATTCATATTTTTCATATAAAATACCCATTAATTTTTACAAAGACAGGTGAGGTTTTTCTTTGTTGCTAAGTGATACTATTCTGCATTCATTTCATCAGGAGTAAATACTTCTTTGGTATAATTTCAATCCTTGGTTATTACTTTGGCTGTGTCTTTATAAAAACAAAATCAACTTCAGTTCCGCTTTCCTCAAGGAAGGAGGGAAGATAGGGCAATTGGCTAGTAGAAAAGCAATCACTCCCACCCAATGCTTGGTGTACTCACCCCCACCTCGGCAGGCATTTCTTAACTCCTCAAACATCAGCTTCTCAAGTGGATCGTTCACATAAAACACTCCTTCCACCTGAGGAAACACAAATGACAAAGAAACCCTATTATTTACAACATGCATGCACCAAACTGCACAAAAAGTGGTCTATAGGATCTGAGAGCTCCAAAACAGAATGCTGGCCACAATTTCTGCTGTTATCTCTCCCTGCTCCAAATCTTCATTACTTGGTTTGTAAACTTGTATTGTCCTCCACAATAAGTAAGATCTAAGATGGAGCCTGGGAAAGGGGTCACCAATATTTTTTCAAATGAAGAATTGCTACAGTATGTGGAGTGTGCCTTGAGGGCAGGGGCTTTTTTTTTTGTATTTGTGTTTGTGTCCCCAGTGCCTGACACTGTACATAGCAGACAAGCCTTAATAAGTATTTATTGAGTTGAAACACGAATTATTGTTTTCATTCTGAAAAAGTTTTTATTGAACTACAGTAATAAAACATGGAATTTATGACTTTATAAACTGAATAGCACTGCAGTCCTACAGAATAGGCCAAAGTTCTAAGTGATCTCGTTTCCAAAGCTTATTGAAGAAATTGAAGTATTGAAGAAACTGACCCTAACAAGTCAATAGCAATTTTTAACAAAGCCAGTTTTGAGACTTCACTGTGTTTATCTATCCATAAAAAAGTGGATTCATTCAATAAAAATACATTCACTAAATGCCAAATAGAGGCAAGGGAAAGGCACTGAGGAATATTCAGACAAGAAACACAAATATCAATAAGAAGTACGCCTTGACTTCACTGAGACAGGAGTTTGGAAAGGGAAAAAGCATTTATATAGTGTCTCCTCTGTAAAAGGCATTTTAAATAAATACTATTTTGTTTGATATTTACAATAACCCTGCAGAGTGGATGTTATTATTATCCCCATTTTATAGTCGAGGAAACTAAGGCAAACAGAAGTTTGCTGACTTGTGCAGGGTCATAGATCTGTCCTCTCCCTGACTCGGGGTTTATCTCTTTGTCCACTGAACCACGAACTGTGCTGACAACCTTAAAGCTCAGTATAAACAGAGGTCCCTGAAGCTTAGAGAGGTTAACTGTCTAGTCCAGTGGTTCTCAACCTGTGAGTTATGTTCAATTTGTAACAATGAAAATACATCCTGCATATCAGATATTTACATTATGATTCATAACAGTAGCAAAATTACAGTTATGAAGTAGCAATGAAAATAATTTTATGGTTGGGGGTCACCACAACATGAGGAACTGTATTAAAGGGTCACAGCATTAGGAAGGTTGGGAACCCAAGTCTACTGCATAGCCCTCAGGTGCCCTGTATAAAGCAAAGGAAAGATCATCTCTCTTGGGTAGCAGGAGGGAGGGCTTCATGGAAGAGGTGACCATGAGAGAGAGGTGGCAGGGGGGTGTCTAAGTGGCCTGGGCAGGGCAGAAGAGGAGCTGCACACCTAGAAAACCGAGGAGTCTGATGTTAGCAGGATGGAGAGGAAGGGATGGAAAGTATGGAATGCAATCGTGGACACAGCTCATGGTAGACCTTCAGAGGTTTCTGTCGGAGGTGGAAAAGTAGCTGTCCTTACAGTGGTCACCATGTGCGGCCAACATGATACAATGAATCATATAATCATGACAAGAAACAGCTGGCACCTTTTTTGCAGAGATAAAGCACTGCCAAGAACAGCACTGGCTAAGAGAAGGGCAGCATTTTTGTCATCTAGAGAACAGTCTATTCTTTCCTAGCACCTTTATCAGAAAGGAAAATTATTGTAGTGCCAATAGTGGTTGGGGGTCTTGGGGCCCTGTCTAAGGTGCCATCACTAATGGCCCTCATTGCAGCTTTGCCTCCCCTCAGGGGCCCCGGACAGGGCTGCCCAGCTCTGGCCGGCACCTTGACCTTCTCTTGTCCCACCTCTCGGGCCCCAAACCCGGCAGGGACAGCAGCCACCTCTTGGTACCACCTTCCCCAGCTGACCATTTCCTCTTTACCCTCCGGAACCAGGTAAGTCTCTGTCTGCGCTCTCTGGTTAGACAGTAAGCCCCCTGCGGGCAGGGGGCCCCCTTTCTCTTCCTGCACCCCCTCCCCTCCCACACCTTGGCTAGTACCCAGCTGCCCTTTAATGAACGCTCATGGATAGATGGAGCTGTCATTGGCCCCCTTACCCCCACCCCCCTCCCCGGCACTCTGCATTTCACAGAATCAAAGGCGTCGAACTTTAGGAGGAGCTTCGGGAAGGAAAATCGACTTCAACGCGCATTTACGAAGCGCTTGCTGTGTGCTGCACTCAGTAAAGACCGGCTGACGGAGGGCTTCAAGGGCTCCCTCTTACCCGGCCCCATGGTCCGGGGGTCCCGACCTGCGAGGAAGGGGGTGCCCAAGGACGCCAGCCGGGAATCGCCAACTACGTGGTTCGGGCCCTCACTGGGTCTGGGTCTGGCATTTGCTGGAGAAACTGAGGCACAGCAGGATGCTTTTCACCCCCCCCCCCGACTCCTTTCCCCCCCCCCCCCGGGGCTGCTGCGGGGAGGGGGAAGAGGCCGGGCCAGGCGGGCCCTCTGACCTGCATGTTGGGCACGAAGCCCTTCTTGATCCGCCAGCAGTTCTTGTGGATCTTGTCCAGGTACTGCAGCTCGTCATTGTAGCTACGGCTCATGGCGGGTCAGTCTAGGCCTCCTCGGCCTCTCGAGCCCCAGGTAAATTGGTTTCAGTCGCCAGGCGCGATGCCTCCGTGCTCCGATCGCGCAGGCGCAGGCACAGACGCTCGTGGCGCCGGAGAAACGGAAGCGGAAAGGCTCAAAAGACGGGGCGCGGCGAGGCTCAAAAGGCTTAGAGGCGAAAGTCTTTTCCGTTTCAGTGACTTTTGACTGCCCCCTAGTGCTGGCTTCTTCCCTCTCCTCCCTTTCCCCCTCCCCTCTCCTTTCTTCTTCATTCTTTTTCTTTCTTTCCTCTTTCTCTTCCTTTCTTTTTCATTTTCCTCCTTGTTATCTCTGTCATCATTTCTTTTTCTCTTTCTCTCTTCTTTCCTTTCTCTTCCTTCTTTCCTTTTTCTGTTTCTCTTTGTTTTATTATTTTTTCTTTCTCTTCCTTTTTTCTTCTCTCTCATTCTCTTTGTCTTTTTCTTCCTTTTCTTTTCTATTTCCTCCTTCCTTTTTCTCTTTTTCTCTTCTTTCTTTTCATTTTCTGTTTCTCTTGTTCTTTTTCTTGTTTTCTTTTTCATTATCTTCTTTTTCACTCTCTTTTTTTCTTTTCTTTCCTTTTCCTATTTGATATTGATTTGATATTTATTCTTGTAAATGAATGATCGTGTTGTACACAGCCACATCAGAAATTGTGTTTTAACAGATTACTTCAAATCTGCTAAACTATAGCAAATTTTAATTTTGTGGTGTTATTTATTATTGGTCATAGCTAAACATTCTTCTCTTCAAAGTTTTTTTCAATTAGCAAGCATTTTTATCTCTCTCATTTCCACCCTACAAGTGAACAAAATTGAAAACAAACTCTTAAAACAATCATATTAATAACAATAACAATGATATTAGCAAGTCAATAATTTAACACCAACAATGTACTATAACACTATTACCAGGCAACTAGGTGGCACAGAGGATACAGCACTAAGTGTGAAGTAGAGAAGACTCATCTTCCTGAGTTCAAATATGGCCTCAGACACGTCCTAGTTGTGTGACCCTGGGTAAGTCACTTAACCCTGTTTGCCTCAGTTTCCTCATCTGTAAAATGGGCTGGAGAAGGAAATGGCAAGCTACTGCAGTATTTTTGCTGAGAAAACCTCAAATGGGGTCACGAAGAATTGGACATGACTGAACAACAGTTACAACATAACAATATTAATAATTATAGCAATACTGTTAATATTGACAAGGATGTTTATATACCTAAACTGATAATAATACCAATGTTATTCATAATAATAACAATGGCAATACATAAATAAAAGAGCTAACATTTATGTAGCATGTTAAGGTTCACTAAGAGCTAAAATAATAGTTTCATTTGATCACAACAATCTTGTTTGTGGTTCTTCCTGTCTCACTTCTCTCCCTACTTCATCAGCCTCCAAAGTGATTTTCTTAAAGCACAAGTCCAATTATATCCAATTACACCAATTTAAGAAGTTCTGGTTGCTCCCTATCGTCTCCAGGATCAATCCTCTGCTTGGCATTCAAAGTCCTTCATCACCCTAGCCCCTTCTACCTTTCCAATTTTCTTATACCTAACTCTCCACCCCTAATAGATGGTAAGTTTCTTGAGGACAGGAACTGTCTTTTACCTCTTTTTGTATCTCCAATACTTAAAATAGTACCTGGCACATAGTAGGTACTTAATAAATACTTATTGACTAACTGATTTATTCAATAGAATGGAAGCTTCCCAGTAGAATATAAGTTCTCTGAGGACAGGAACTGCCTTGCTCCTGTATTTGTATCCACAATACCTAGCATACAAGTGCTTTATTATAAATATTTGTTGATTGATTGAGTGGAAAGAGCTCTGGATTTGGAGTTAGAAGATTTGAGTTTGAATCTTATTTATTATGCTCCCGTTTATTACCTGTGT